>CM042562.1:17302183-17477183 GCA_023630585.1 Cranoglanis bouderius | reverse complement strand
ATTTCATCACCATTCCCCCATTTCATCAACATTCCCCCATTTCATCACCATTCCCCCCCCATTTCATCACCATTCCCCTCCCCCCGCATTCCCTCACCATTCCCTCAGCATTTCATCACCATTCCCTCACCATGGACAGAGTGTTCTTTTCTTCATTCTTCTTTCTCCAGACATGCCTCTGATCCATCGTGCCGAAAAGTTCCAGTTTTGTTTCATCGCTCCACAGAACAAGATCCCAAAACTTCTGTGGCTTATTTATATGATTTTGAGCGGACTTTCCTTGTGCTTTTGGGTCAGTAGTGGTGTACGTCTTGGAGTTCTGACATGGAAAGCTTCTGTATTTAGTACACGCCATACTGTGTTCACTGAAACCTCAGTGCCTGTTGAAACCAAGTCTTGCTGCAGGTCTTTTGCAGTCACTCGAGGGTTTTTCACAACCTGCCTTCTCAGAAATCTGATAGCTTCCTTTTTCTGCCCCGTCCAGGTATTTCATGTATTTTCTGCCCCTAGCCAGTTCAGGTATTTCATGTATTTTCTGCCCCTAGCCAGTTCAGGTATTTCATGTGTTCCAGCTCAAGCACTAATGAAGTGCAACTAATGAAGCCCTTGACAACACCTGTTTTGCATATTTGTGCTGTTGTGAGGGATTCTATTCAGGGGTTTGAATAATTTTGAGACTGGAGAAGTCATTATAAGTTGCATTTTCAGTTGAATTTGGGGAAACCACTCGAAGCGTTCGTCGTGTTGAACTATTTCAATTGCTCTTGCTTGATTTGTTCACTGCAAACAGCTGGAAGTCTGTAAATTTTGACAATAAACCTGATTTGCAACGGGGTTGAATAATTTTGTTTGCAACTGTAGGTAATACATAATCATTATATGGCAGAGAGCTTGTGTAATACAGATGCAGGTTTTTTATTCCAGCCAATCAGGAGCCATGACTAATAGTTCATTGTCCAAGATTAACTGATTATAAACAAGTGGAAACAGCTGTGGCTTCTGAGTTTTTTTTTTTTTTTTTTTGGGAATCACCAAAAAAAACCAAAAAAACCCTGCAGCCACACCAGCCGTTTGTAGAGAAGATTGAAGACGTTTACGCTAAAGAATAACACTCTATAAACATTCAAACATAAAATAACGACTGTTAGAAAGAATTCTATGTGTCCTAGCCTTACATATTTCTTAAAGTGGCTGATGTTCTAGCAGATGTGAATTCCTGTTTGTCTTATTCTATCGGCATCTCCGTCTGTTTCTGAACTGGTTGTATAACTCGACTGCGCTAATATGTAAAACGGCAGATGATGAAAAGTTCTCAAAATAGTACATTACACTGAAGTCAATCATTTCCAATGCATAGATGATCCATATCAAGGACACACGCGAGGAGGGGGGTGAATAGAACATGGCCAAATGAACACTAATCAAATGCAGACTTAATTAAAAGATGTCTGTGTGAAATACGAACATGAGTAAATTGCAACCTATTAATAAGACAATAATTATATCCCGGTTTCCACACCGTTTATGAGTTGATTAGATTAATTAGGTAAATGGCAGCCGTACTCTTGGTGCGATAACAGTTGTTATGGAAACTATGAAAGACCACAGGGATGTAGTTATAATGGAAATTAAATATAAGGTCTATACGTCAAGGTACAGTAATGTATAGACTAAATTACTACAACAGGTAAGCAGGTAAGGGTCAGAAAGAGAAACCGCGCTGCTCGGATTTGACGCCTTGGTGCTGCATTCAAATTCAGTTTTATCCTAACGTTTTTAAAGCAATACCAACAACACGAGCCCTCATCATATGCGATGTAGGAAAGACCCCTAAAAACATCAAACCGGTTTCTGTCCAACCTAAAAAAGCCCTGGAATCGGTCGTCATGGCGCCGTAGCTCTCGGATGAGATTGAACTCAGTGTTAGATAGAGTCTCATACACTCATTTTCTTTCCCTCTGTGTTTTCACCTGTCTTCTCCAAAGGACAACCAAAAGCCAGGAACGTTTTAATTTGAGATCTAGATAAACGGTGGATTTACACGAGTCCTAAAAGTAGACAAAGAGAACCCAATTAAACAAAGGAGACAAAAATATTACACCTGGTCTGGAAAATGATCCAATATTACATAACTGTGAGTGACAAAAGTATGTGAACCTCTAGGATTAGCAGTTAATTTGAAGGTGAACTTCGAGTCAGATGTTTTCAATCAATGGGACGACACTCAGGTGTGAGTGAGCGCCCTGTTTTATTTAAAGGACAGGGACCTATCAAAATCTGTTCTTCACAACACGTTTGCGGAAGTGTATCATGACACGAACAAAGGAGGACCTCAGAAAAAGAGTTGTTGAAGTTCATCAGGCTGGAAAAGGTTACCAAACCATCTCTAAAGAGTTTGGACTCCACCAATCCACAGTCAGACAGATTGTGTACAAATGGAGGAAATTCAAGACCATTGTTCCCCTCCCCAGGAGTGGAGACCAACAAAGATCACTCCAAGAGCAAGACGTGTAATAGTACACAAGGTCACAAAGGAACCCAGAGTAACTTCTAAGCAACTAAAGGCCTCTCTCACATTTGTTAATAGTAATGTTCATGCGCCCAGTCAGGAGAACACTGAACAACAATGGTGTGTATGGCAGGGCTACAAGGAGAAAGACGCTGCTCTCCAAAAAAAAAAAAAAAAAAAAAAAAAAAAGAACATTGCTGCCCGTATGAAGTTTGCTAAAGATCACGTGAACAAGCCAGAAGGCTATTGGGAAAATGTTTTGTGGGTGGAGACCAAAATAGAACTTTTTGGTTTAAATGAGAAGGGTTATGTTTGGAGAAAGGAAAACACTGCATTCCTGCATAAGAACATTATCCCATCTGTGAAACATGGTGATGGTAGTGCCATGGTTTGGGCCTGTTTTGCTGCATCTGGACCAGGACGACTTGCCATCATTGATGGAACAATGAATTCTGAAGAATACAAAGACCGTGATCTGAGTCTCAAAAGAAAGTGGGTCATGCAGCAAGACAACGGCCCTGAGCACACAAGTCGTTCTACCAGAGAACGGTTAAAGAAGAATAAGGTTAATGTTTTGGAATGACCAAGTCAAAGTCCTGATCTTAATCCAATAGAAATGTTGTGGAAGGACCTGAAGCGAGCAGTTCATGTGAGGAAACCCACCAACATCCCAGAGTTGAAGCTGTTCTGTACTTAGGAACGGGCTGAAACTCCTCCGAGCCGATGTGCAGGACTGATCAACAGTTACCGCTAACGTTTAGCTGCAGTTATATTGAAAGCAAAGGTTCACATACTTTTGCCCTCACAGATATGTAATATTGGGTCATTTTCCTCAATAAATAAATGACAACGTATAATATTTTTGTCTCATTTGTTTAATTGGGTTCCCTTTATCTACTTTTAGGACTTTAGGACTTCTAAAGGGTTCACAAACTTTCAAGCACCACTGTATGTTTTCAAATGCGTCTAGATGTTTTTGGACGAAGCACACGCTAGCCTTCAGTAGATAGTGGGTGGGGATTGGCAAATGAACAAATTGGGAGAACGATTTTTTAAAATTACAAGTAGTTTTTTTAGATAGATAGATAGATAGATAGATAGATAGATAGATAGATAGATAGAGAGAGAGAGAGAGAGAGAGGGAGAGAGAGGGAGAGAGAGATGCAATGAAAGACACAAACGTATTTCAATATTTAGCTTCTCTCTCTGCAGAGAAACCTACCTGAAACTGAAAAGTCAGCCAGCCGGTCTACACTCTTAATACGAAAGTAGAGTCAGCAGTGTCATTGCACTAGTGATGGCAATACCAGCTCTTTACAGTGAATCACATCTCAAATGACTCTTTCCCAAGTTGTTGGTCACTGCTGAAGTCACATAACAAAATAAGATTATACTTGATATACAGTAAAATCTGTTTTAGATAAATGTAAATCCATCAGCATGCTACATATTTGCATTGAGAAATATTATAGCCAATATTATTGTACTATATAACCGAATGAAAATTCCTATCCACTATCTATTTTGCGTAGGGAGACCCTGTATCGTTTTGTTTACTGGCCCCTGATCCTGAAAACTCAATATTTCACACCACTATATTGTGTATTTGTGGAGAGAACATTCCCAATCCCACACAGATACACTAAACTAATCCACTTTGTGGGTTTGTTGGGGATTATTGGGGTGACGCATCACTAGCTGTAAAATAAATAGGGCCACAGAGAGAGAGATAGAGAGAGAGAGAGAGAGAGAGAGAGAGAGAGAGAGACTGACAGCAGCTGAGGATATTAGATATCTCCTCTCCAAACCCCCGTACTTTCCAGAGACGTGATATTCATCTCCATGCATCTGATCTCACAGCGTTTCTTGTTCTTTCACTTTTTTCCCCTCACACTCACATATTTTCTCATCGTTTAAAAAAATAAATGATTAGAGTACAGACTCACCTCCTGTCTTTACACATATTAAATCATTGTTAGTGTTTTTGTGCTTCATAATACAGATTAACACAGACACACACAGAGAGAGAGAGAGAGAGAGAGAGAGAGAGAGAGAGAGAGAGAGAGATAGAGACAGAAGACGGATGCCCTAATTTTTTGTTCTCAGCCCAAGGGGTCCAGCATGCCCTGAGCACTTCGGCCTACTTTCTTGTGTTTTTTCCCCTCAAAAGCCACTCACACCCAATCTGTTCCTTCTTTTCATTATTCTTTCTGACATTACCTTGGTACTGGGCCAAATAGAGGAATGGTTTTACAGTGTGATGAGGAAATGTTAACGTTACACAGATAGCTTTATTCTGTATGAGTGTAGATAATCATCACATCCCCAATCAACTCATTTGCCCTCGTAATCGGCTGCAAGAATTACAAATTGATATTTTAATTTGATCAAATATACTAAAATATATTTCTACTGTATATATATATATATATATATATATATATATATATATATATATATATATATATATATATATATATATATATATATTTTATATGTAATTCCACAGCAATATGATGACCATCTAACAAAGGAAAAGATTCACCAAAATATTATATTTAAAGCTGTTTCAATACTATACACTGGGGGAAAAAAATTCAGTATAAAAGTGTTAGCTTTGATTATTGTGAGGCCACGCCTCCATCACTAAGACTGACAGACCAAGAGGCCACGCCTCCATCACTGAGCTCTGACAGACACAGAGGCCATGCCTCCAACACTGAGCTCTGACAGACCCAGAGGCCACGCCTCCTTCACTGAGCTCTGACAGACCCAGAGGCCACGCCTCCATCACTGAGACTGACAGACCCAGAGGCCACGCCTCCATCACTGAGCTCTGACAGACCCAGAGGCCACGCCTCCATCACTGAGACTGACAGACCCAGAGGCCACGCCTCCTTCACTGAGCTCTGACAGACCCAGAGGCCACGCCTCCATCACTGAGACTGACAGACCCAGAGGCCACGCCTCCTTCACTGAGCTCTGACAGACCCAGAGGCCATGCCTCCATCACTGAGACTGACAGACCCAGAGGCCATGCCTCCATCACTGAGCTCTGACAGACCCAGAGGCCACGCCTCCATCACTGAGCTCTGACAGATCCAGAGGCCACGCCTCCTTCACTGAGCTCTGACAGACCCAGAGGCCACGCCTCCATCACTGAGCTCTGACAGACCCAGAGGCCACGCCTCCAACACTGAGCTCTGACAGACCCACAGGCCACGCCTCCTTCACTGAGCTCTGACAGACCCAGAGGCCACGCCTCCATCACTGAGCTCTGACAGACCCAGAGGCCACGCCTCCATCACTGAGCTCTGACAGACCCAGAGGCCACGCCTCCAACACTGAGCTCTGACAGACCCAGAGGCCACGCCTCCTTCACTGAGCTATGACAGACCCAGAGGCCACGCCTCCATCACTGAGCTCTGACAGACCCAGAGGCCACGCCTCCATCACTGAGCTCTGACAGACCCAGAGGCCACGCCTCCATCACTGAGCTCTGACAGACCCAGAGGCCACGCCTCCATCACTGAGCTCTGACAGACCCAGAGGCCACGCCTCCAACACTGAGCTCTGACAGACCCAGAGGCCACGCCTCCTTCACTGAGCTCTGACAGACCCAGAGGCCACGCCTCCATCACTGAGCTCTGACAGACCCAGAGGCCACGCCTCCTTCACTGAGCTCTGACAGACCCAGAGGCCACGCCTCCATCACTGAGCTCTGACAGACCCAGTGGCCACACCTCCATCACTGAGACTGAGAGACCCAGAGGCCACGCCTCCATCACTGAGACTGACAGACCCAGAGGCCACGCCTCCATCACTGAGCTCTGACAGAACCAGAGGCCACGCCTCTTTCACTGAGACTGAGACACATAGGCCACGCCTCCTTCACTGAGACTGAGACACATAGGCCACGCCTCCTTCACTGAGACTGAGACACAGAGGCCACGCCTCCTTCACTGAGACTGAGACACAGAGGCCACGCCTCCTTCACTGAGACTGAGACACAGAGGTCATACAGAAGAACACCACAAGCCCATGACCTGACCAAATAAATTTTAAAAATGAAAAAGCTGCTTTGTAAGAAATAATGTTTATGTCCTCACATTACCTCGGTTAATAACACACACACACACACACACACACACACACACACACACACACACACACACACACACACACACACACACAGGCGCTGAATGGAGTTGTGTTTAATATGGACGCTTTATCAGCTGGATTCATGCGAGGAGTGAGATATTAAAGTGAAATGAGTTTGTTTGTGATTTCACTCCTCCGCCGTCTGTGCTGCTGGGAATTGAACTGTTGTCACACTTATCGTCTGCGAATCTGCGCTGGAAAATTGAATCGAAACAAGGGGTGCAAATTAAAGAGCCTGTGAAAAATCGTTTTCAATAATGACAAGGAGAGAGAGAGAGAGAGAGAGAGAGAGAGAGAGAGAGAGAGAGAGAGAGAGGGAGACGCTCCACTTGACTGCTTTTATGAGCCCTGGAACAATATTCCAGGATAATTTGCAGCTACACTGAGGTGTTTTTGTCATGTTGATATAAAACATTAGCCTGTCTCATTTACGCACACCTCCATGTCAGTGACGCTCACACTCTTATGCAAATTACTTCCTGCTGGAGAGAATTAAGTGCATCAGAGATTACCAAAAAAAAAAAAAATTAATTCAGCAGTCGGGATTAGCGTGCGGTGAGCGAATCACAGAAATAATAACGTCTGGGGGTGTAGTGTGTACTCATTAGTGTTTGTTAGAGATTTATAGAAACGTATAAAGTAAGAAGTACTCGTATAACTCCACACGCAGGGCTGCTCAGTGCTGATAAATCTGTGTAGTAGTGACTTAAAGACTGAGGTTCGGGGTTAAAACATAAAGACTTCATTCCAAAGTTCATTTCTGACATGAGGAAGACTAACTACAGTGTGCATTATATACTGTATGCTATTGGATTTATGGATTTTTGTATATATATATATTACAATTTCATAAATACAACAAAACTAATAATGAATACATATGTTAAAGAAAGAAAGAAAGAAAGAAAGAAAGAAAGAAAGAAAGAAAGAGGACTAAGAAAGGGAGGAATGAAAGTAATAGAAAGAAAGAAAGAAAGAAAGAAAGAAAGAAAGAAAGAAAGAAAGAAAGGGAGGAATGAAAGTAATAGAAAGAAAGAAAGAAAGAAAGAAAGAAAGAAAGAAAGAAAGAGGACTAAGAAAGGGAGGAATGAAAGTAATAGAAAGAAAGAAAGAAAGAAAGAAAGAAAGAAAGAAAGAAAGAAAGAAAGAGGACTAAGAAAGGGAGGAATGAAAGTAATAGAAAGAAAGAAAGAAAGAAAGAAAGAAAGAAAGAAAGAAAGAAAGAAAGAAAGGCAGAGATAGAGGCAGAAAGAGAGAGAACAAATGCGTACAGACTCTTAATGTTAATGCAGGCAGTAGATTATAAAGCAGTGTGTTTAAAGGGGTCATATCATGATTTTTAAACGTTTTTAAACTTTAATTATTATGTTTATTGGGTGTAATAAAATCGGTTAACAAGCTTTAATGTTCAAAAAAACACATTATTTGTCAAATAATGTACATCATTGCAGTGCCTCTATTCCCAGGCTGCATGAAACGCTCCGGTTTCTCCAAAGCCCCTCCTTCCGAAAAGCCCAGAGTGCTCCGATTGGCCAGCTGACCCGTTGCGTTGTGATTGGCCGAAAGCCAACGAGTGTGTCAGAAATGTAACGCCCCTTGGGCAAAGCTAAAGCAGTTCTAAGCTCCTAAGCAACATGTCGTGGGTTTTACCGTATCGGTTCGAGGCCGAGTCAGATTCAGGAAATGCAGATGATCAAACACGACTTGAGCAGAACGTTTCACAGTGCTAAGTTTTCATCTTATATCTCACTTACCTAGCAGATACGATTGTGTATCTTGTTCTCTCCCGGGTTCAGGAAGCTGTCCTCCGTAAAACGCGCGGTGCACAAGCAAGCGTTCGGGTCGTACTGCTGAGGAACAGCGTTATAAATAAACAGTAACCACGGATTTTGTGCGTTTTCTGAAGGCTAAACAAAGACGTTTTGCTTTCGCACCGAAACACGCGGTGTCTCCGCGACATGGCGCCTGAATTCACTGAAGCCCCGCCTTCCTTCTCCGTGCCTGCCTTTGGGCGGGATTATGCTGATGGTGCACTTTGTGACGTAGAGAGATCACGGAAGTAAATCTGGACTTCGAACGGTGCGTTTCGGGCAGGTCTGGGAGACTGTGAGCTCTGGGACTTTGCAGAGCTTATACATGCACAAACAGATACATTACACACCCAAACAAAAGGAAAACATTAAAAATCATGATATGACCCCTTTAATAATAATAATAATAAGAAGAAGAAGAAGGAGGTTACAGTATAAACATAGTTGGTAACTTATTAATGGTAAATTTGTAGCTTTAATTCAATACAGACAGGTTTTAAACACAAACTATTTATAATGTCCACATGTACATGATAAACTTTTAAACCTTTTCCGCCTCACATTTCATAACCTTTATAACATTTACAACAATTAGACCTCGGCTCTTCACCTGGGAAGGTCAGAAAGTGAGACAGCTGCTGTTCTTAGTTCAGTAGTGTACCACAGTGATGTAGAAACAACGTGTTTTAGAATAGTTGGTAATGGAAATGAGGGAAATGATGACAATTACAAGCTGAAATTTCAACATACTACTCATATCATATCACTGAAATAAATACATTCATATACAGTATGATAAATCAACTATAAAAGATAAATATACGATGGCGTGTCTCTATTTCTCTCAGGCCTACACATGCAGAAACACACACTCGTCTGTGTGTCAGCTCCAGAGTCTCTGTCTCTGTCTCTCTCTCACACACACACACAGTGCATTCAGATGTAGACTCTTTACCCCGAGAGTGTTATGGCAGATGAGGAAACTTAACAAGAGCCATGATTAAAGCTCTGCAGGAAGTCAAACCTCGACATACGGATGAAGAAAAGGGGCAAATCTGTGGCGTATCTGATGATATGTGACACATGACCTGCTCCATTTTCTACCCTGTGAATGTGCTAACCCTTTTTTTTTTTCTATATACCTATACAGTGTCATTTACTCAAATGTCATTTTACACGCTAAGGCGTACGCAAATGCGGCATGAAATGTCATTTCTTCCCCAACGCAATTTTTCTTATAGTGCACTGTTATTAGGCATCAGAGTGCTACATACTGTAATGTCCATCATTACGATCATCCACCAGCCACAGAACTGGACAAAAAAAAAAAATTCCTTTGGTTTCTCTGTGAGGGAACCCTTAAATGTTCTGCGTAGAACATAACACCAAAACGTTTCTCTTTAAGATCAGCTACAAGCGTTAACCATCTGAGGAACCCCTGAGGAACCCGGTGTAGACAGGTCAAGAGTGTCAGTCCTATCAGGAAGACGTTCCTAACATCGTTGTGAGGCTGGCGTTGTAACGTAAAACGAGAACTAACTCGGTTACAGACATTAAATATAAACTATAAACTGATAAAAAAAACTATGTAGTCACTGGTGAAAGAGGAATAAAACACTTCATGACATGATGTTATAGGAAAATAATCAACCTCAGGGTGGTAACAGTGCATCGTTTGCATCGCATCGATTGATAGATATACGCGCATGCTCAGTCCGTAAGGAATTGTGGGTGAAAGATGCTTAGCTGTAGGCTAGGTATTTAGAGCTCAGGCATACTTACAGCATCCATGTATACTGGAATATTCCGATGCTTGTACCGATCGGACCTGACATGAAGCGGAGTTATTCTTACCATCCCGAAGTTGATTATTTTCCTATTACAGCACACCCTTAAGTGCTTTATTCCTCTTGCGGAGGACAGGAAGTAAAAAAAAAAAAAGTGAAAAGTAAACCACTGTGACATTCCAAAACCCGTGAACACGTGTAATGAGGACGTTTATATAATATGGAAAAAAAAAAAAAAAAATTAAATCTGGATCCCGATATGTTTGCTAAAGAATAGGTTTAAACTACACATTTATTTATTTATTTATTTATTTATTTATTTATTTATTTTTGCAGGTGAACAGCACCATTTTGCATTAAACAGCAGCAGATCCACGATGCTATGTTCCGGCATCTTCTGGGACCAATGGTAGCTCCGCATGCTTTTCTAATGGCTGAAGAATAGGAAGGCATTTTACAGGAGCAGATGGTGCAGACACGTTTTCCTCATCATGCTCCCATATTCCGAGATGATAATGTTCCCGTACACCCTGCTAAACGAATTCAGGAGGGGTTTCATCAAAGTCAGGATGAAGGCCATGAACGCCTTCTGTGGTCCTTTCCGCAAGCACTATCATTCATGCGGTGTATGGAGGTGAAATAACAATAATAAAAAAAAAATTCATTTGACAGTGTGTTCTTCCTAGAAGTGTAACGAAACACAGAATCTAAAATGATTGAAATGAACGATACAGTGGTGTCTTGATGTGGTTGTTGTTGTTGTTGTTGTTGTTCGTCCATCGGTTTCGATGAGGACCTTGACATCTGGATTGTTACTATGAGCGATGTATCCGTTGGTGGCTGATTAGGCCGATTTGAGCACGGACGTTTCTACCACATGTCGGACAGACACGCGTTGACGCCTCAGTTTGCACACTGGCAGCTCTGGATTTTCGTATGGTGAGCTTCTGTTGGGCAACAGTCGTTCTTCTCACTTCAGATGCCTGGCAGCCATTGTAGATCATTGTGCGCCATGCACTTCGGTTTTGTGCCAGGGATTCCCAGGAGGATGTGTCAATGTCCAGAGACTTAAGTGATGCTTTCAGCGTGTCCTTGTAACGCTTCCTCTGGCCTCCTTGTGATCGTTTTCCCTGGGACAGCTCACCATAGATGTGGTACACGTTTCGATACAGCGTTGTCTGAGCATGTGTGTTAAGTAGGGCGTGTGGGCTTGATTAAGTTTAAATGTTTATTACACCTCGCGGTATTTTATGACAGATACTTCATCGCGCAGTCGGATTAATGTATTTTTGAATATTCAGACGTATTGTTACAGCCTGGTAAAAAAAACAAACAAAAAAAAACTGGCTTGGATCATCTGAAGCACATTCTGAAACTGAATAGCATTTCTTTTATAAAATAGATCAAGGGGTCAGACAGTACCATGCCGAGCAGAACACATCAATTCTGTAGAATATAAAAAAAGGAAAAAGAAAAGGAGGCACGGTTCATCACCTCACTCTCTTCTAATAAATGAATCAGTGTTAGCGGATTATTCGGGGCCTGAGATGTTGTTGTATGGAAATAGGGTGGTGTTGATCATGAGGTTATGAGTTGACCTGTCCATCACACCCATTCTATATGTGCTTCTTCTCCAAACTTTCACCACAAAGTTGAAAGCACGTAATTGTATAGAATGTCTTTGTATACTGTAGCATTACAATTTTCTCTTCACTGGAACTAAGAGGTACAAACTTGTTCCAGCATGACGACGCCCCCGTGTGCAAAGCGAGCTCCATGAAGACATGGTCAGGTGTCCTGACCTCAACCCCACTGAACACCTTTGGGATGAACTGGAACTGGAGCCTCCTCACATCAACATCAGTGCCTGACCTCAACCTCTCTAATGCTCTTGTAGCTGAATGAACACGAATCCTCACAGCCACGCCCCAAAATCTAGTGGAAAGCCTTCCCAGAAGACTGGAGCTTATTCTAACAGCAAAGAGAGGGGGAATAAATCTGGAATGGGCTGTTCAACAAGCACACATGAGTGTGATGTTCAGGTGTAATTATACTGCAGTTGTGTAGTTCTGTATTTATTATACTTTAAAAGTGTATAAAACATAGCCTTCATCTGGTGCGACCGCATGCATATCCATTATCAATCCTGCCTTTTAGCTCTCACTCACACAGCACATTCCTCTCATTCAGAGCATTTCAATGAGGCTGACCGACACAATACTCAAGGCTTTCTGCTGCCGTGTAGAAAATGGTTAATAAAGGAACTCTCATTATAGCGAGATGTCCTTGCGTGCCGTTCTGTAATAATCACGACTCTGTGCTGTCGCAGGTGATGATGGCCGGCCATCAGCCGCTCTGCAGAGGAGATGAGACCGCAGCCATTCCAGCGCTGATATAATGAGTAAATTAGACCAGTGCGAAATGTTGGTGCCGCTGAAAGCAGGTTTTATTCTGTGCTGTGCTTCATTTCAGATCATATTCAGCTTATTATCATGTCAAACACCCGAGACGGTGTTGAAGAAGAATAACTATCTTCCTTTCTTGAGCAGACTTGTTAATTATGGCGATGGAATTTTCATAAGGAGGCATAAACAATGTAACTATGATAAATTCTTGCTAACAGATTATCAAGTATCTCGAATCTCAATACATTATTGTGCATTTTATTGTACAGAGAAGACACAATTAAAGAAACGTTGCACACAGTCTATGTGTACACGCTTTTCTCTTCTATACACTCACCGGTCACTTTACTACGAACACAGCTTGCATTCATGCGGTTATCCAATCAGGCAAACGTGTAGCAGCATAAAATCATACAGATACAGGTTAAGAGCTTCAGTTAATGTTCAGAATGGGGAAAACATCTCAGCGATCTCACTGACTCTGACAATGGCAGACAATGGTGGAGAATTTCAGAAAATGTCGATTTCATGGGATTTTCATGCAAACAATCTCTACACCTTGTTGATGACAGAGGTCAGAGGAGAATGGCGAGATTGGATCGAGCTGACAGGAAGAGGAAGGTTAATTCTCATAACCACTCTTTACAACCGTGGTGTGAAGAAAAGCATCTAAAATGTCGAAACCTTGTGTCGGATGAGCTACAACAGCAGAAGACATTTACGGCATTTGGTAGATGCCCTTATCCAGAGCGACTTACATTTATTTCATTTATACATCTGAGCAGTTGAGAGCCTTGCTCAAGGGCCCAACAGTGGCATCTTGGCGGTGCTGGGATTTGAAGTCACGACCTCCCGATCAGTAGCCCAACGTCTTAACCACTGAGCTACCACTGCCTCCCCCAAAAGACCACATCAGGTTCCACTCCTGTCAGCCAAGAACAGGACTCTGAGTCTACAGTGGGCAGTTGAAGATAGCTGACTATCACCTGGGCTTTTTGGTCACTTTATTTCAGTTCCTAATATGGTGGCCAGTGAGCGTATATAAATCTAGCATATCACTTTATTATATGAAAGAGTACAACTGTAGAAAGAAGTGACACACAGGATTTTTTTTTTCACCCCCTGTCACTGAATAAAGGTCAGCTTCCTGCTACTGCTTAATGAGAGCGTGACCAGAGAGAGTCCGTTTTTCTAAATACGACATTAAATTCATAGATTTACTGTGCATTTTGTTCATATTTATAAATTGGAACTATTTCTAGAAAAAAACTCTATTACCTTTAATTAACTGACTTTAATAATTACTTTATTGACTCTGACAGTCTGATTATCACTGTGACTGAAATTAGATCAGAACCGGATCTCATGGGAAACATATACGTGTTCAAACGTATCAGATTTACGCAGTACAGTTTTTTTTTTTGTTTTGTTTTTTTTTTTTTTTTAGAAATAAAGTCATAAGAAAATATATGAACATTAACCCCGCCCCTCAGAATAACCTTAACCTAACGTTATAATGTATACCGATTGAGTTCTACGTTCCAGCTGTCCTTCACGCTCGTTCCTGTCACATTTTGTTGAATCTTGTAACGTCGAATGAAGCCATAAGAAATAAGTATGATATTTAACCCCGCCCCCTGACCCTAACCCTTAAACCTTATCAAGTTTTCTTGATAAACTGATCGGTGTGAATTGTTACACGTTTGCTTTTCTTTCGACATCAATTGTGTGAAATTGAACGAACCCTTCTCAGGTGTTAAACTTCAAATCTTACATCAGATCACATCCACTTTCACCTCGTTAGGAGCTTATTAACGAGACACACACACACACACACACACACACACACACACACACACTCACACAGTATTAGCCCTACTCGAGCTTGAGACTGAGCTGAGATTGCAAATGAAAGACACCTCTGCATCCCATCAGTCCAGTAAACAACGCAGTCCATAATGCATAATGCACCAAGACCTTTTTTTTTTTTATCCTTTGTTTCCATAGCAACGGCTATTTTCCAGCCCTACCTTTAATGAAAAGGTAATGAGAGAAACGTAGCACCACCCCCCCCCCCCCCCAACTTCATTAGCCTACCAGCGTGTGGAATAATGGCCTGTTTTTCTCCGCAGCTCTGACATTTCTTACGGCCATCCGCATTACGACCGCGTATCTATACGCCGATCCGAATTCTTAAAAATGTGTTTCATTTTAACAAGAAGAACAAGGTGATGAAAGCTGGCGCCCAAAGGCTGAGTTCATTCAAGTGACTGTTGAAATGTCAAAAATAAGTACTTTTAACAAGCAAAATGTGACCTTTTTTTTTTTTTTCTCCCAGAGTGAAAGCCAGAACTGGACGGACAGCACAAAAAGAACAGACCGGCGAATACAAAAAGCCAACCACAAAAGTCTTTCCACCAACATGGTGCTGCTTCAGGAAACCAGTAAAAGTTTTCCAAGACCTGTTCCCACTGGTGTGAGCTCTATAATGTGATGTGGGCTTTTCCTAATGCATGCTGTAAAAATAATAACACCCGTAGAGGATTTTATGTTTTAACTCACGCTTTGAGAACAATCTTTAACATCCGAAGTCAAATCCACATCAGCATCAGGACGAAAGCATCATCATTCACAACTATTCTCAAGACACAGAGACCAGAGACAGTTGAGGCAAAAAGATTTTGAATAGAAATCAATTTTAAAATTTATCTACAAACATAGAATTCCTGCAACAAGACAACAATCAAGAACGTGAGGCAACCAGCCACCAAAAGAAAAGTTTCGAAAAGAAGTTTCTGTGAAGACTAATATAGCCTTTCAAGTAGAGATCCCCGTCTAGAGTACCGATCCCCGGTCCTCTTTAAAACCGTGGTCTGGGGTTCACTTCAGCTGAACTTTGGTGAGATCCACATCAAGTAACATGACTGAGTTCAACTTCTCATGTTACTTCCTGTTTCTATTTTCATGATGCCGGGGAAAGGGTTGTTATGGTTATTGATATATAAAAGCTGACTTTCACAGGACTGGAGCTCTGTAATTTGTGGTGCGAGTGTTTGCACTGAGAAAAAAAAAAAAAACAAGAATCACATGCCGGCCTGTGTTGCTAAACATGTTTATTCTTGTACAAGAACAGCTCCTCGTTTGTAGTCACGGTGCCCTCCATTAATATTGGTAAATATGAGTAAAGAAGGCTATGAAAACTCTGCTCTCATGGACTATGAAATCATATGAGAAAAATATATTTGAAGTATATTCCCAATGATATTTTACATTTTCTTTGTACACCTGGGTGACCAGGAACAGGAAATTGTTCATCCATGACTTCCTGTTTCACAGGGGTATAAATATGAGGTAACACTGCATACTGCATGAATTATTACATTTACATTTTTAAAAAAAATGTTTTTATGGATTTTTATTACTTGAATTAGTTCAAGTTGGTAAATTGTTGCCGTATGGCAACAATGTGCAATGGTGGAAAGTATCATATAGTCAAAAATAACACAAAATGTATGAGAATACAATTCCATTTTCCAGACTATAAGTTGCAGTTTCTTTTCCACCTAGTCAGCATGTAAAAGTTATATCTTCTAAAAAGGAATAACAGTTGTAAAAATTATGTGGATGGATTTACTCAAAAATACACATTTAAATTAGATCCAAACATGTTTTTGGTGAAGTATACTTTTAATTCTTTCTCTTGAAACATAAAATTTAGAAAATAAGGTGCAAAATGTCTGAAGTTACAACAATGTTTCTTACTTTGAATGTGAAAAAATGTAAATATACTATTAGAGAAGCTTAGTGTCTTTTTTGCTGTGTAGGAATGTTTCAGTCCATGAATTCACATACCACACTTCCATTATCGCATGTTGTTGCCATATGGCAACAATTACATTTTACCATTTAACAGAACACTCAAAATATATAAACTTGTTTAAATGACACAAAATAAATGTTAACTTATCTCAGATAGTGTTTAATTTTTTTCCTTTAAGTAGTTTTGCTTAAATATTGAAAAATTAATCACATTTTGAGAGCCTTCCGATGATGACCTTCACCATGCCATGTGATCGCAGAAAAGGAAGTGCAAACAGCACTTCCTGGTCATGTGACACGGCATTTTTTTTGTTATGTCAACATGAAAGCCCCCTTTTTCCATACATAGAACAATCCATAGAAAAATGGTTACATAGTTAATAGTTAATAGTTACATAGAAAAATAGTAGTTTTGTATTATTGCACACAAAAAATTGCACAAAAGATTGAAGGTAAATTAACTGTTGCCATATGGCAACACCATGCAGTAAAGGGTTAATGCTGGAAAATGGACTAGATGATTGAAATGTTATGGCACAAACAACATACAGTACAGTTTCAGATGTTTTTATGTGAGTGAATCCATGATGATGGGGTGTTTTAATAAAAGCTTTATTACTACATTCAGATCTTACCGATAACACATCAAAATAAATCTCACAGAAATGAGTCTCACAGAAAAAAACGTTGCACCTTCTATATTTTAAATATGAATGTTCTGACACAAGCTTGTTGCATAGCAACATATCAAAATTTCACTCTATATCAGACCTTTAACCAAGCCCAAATCTTTTTCCCCCCTTAAACTTAAAATCTGGTTGTGCCACCTTTAGAAGCAATAACTGCAACCAAACGCTTCAGATAACTGGAGCTCAGTCTTTCACTTACTTCTAAGACTAGGACTTACTCCTATGCTTTGGATTGTTGTCTCGCTGCATAATCCAGTTGCGCTTGAGTTTCAACCTACAGACTGAAGACCAGACATTCTCCTTTAGGATTTTCTGGTAGAAAGCAGAATTCATGTTTCCCTCAATTATCGCAAGTTGCCCAGGCCCTGAAGCAGCAAAGCAGCCCCACACCATCACACTTCCACCACCATGCTTGACCGTAGGTATGATGAGCTTTTTGTGGAATTCTCTTTTAACCAACTTCATGCTGTTGAAAAAGTTCTATTTAAGTGTTGATTTGATTGAACAGGGTTTGCAGTAATCAGACCTGGTTGTGTCTAGTCCAGCTAAACCCCATTAGGAATGAAGTTTCATAGATTTGGGGCATTAGTAACTACGGGGGCAAATACATTTTAATACACACAGGCCCAGCTGGTATAGGGTAAATTTTTTGCTTCAATAAATAACATTATCATTTAAAAACTGTAAACTTTGTGTTTACTCAGGCTGCTTTTATTTTATCTTAAATTCTGAAACAATTTAGTATGAGAGATACACAAAAACAGAAGAAATCACTTTTTCACAGCACTGTATTGATCTTATTCAAATAGCGCAGCGGTAAAGGTGGACGTGGGTAAATTACACTGGTGCAGAAAGTCTCCTACAGACGTTGCTTGTGCCAGAATGTTGATATTCAACGTGTAAAACATGTTGCATGTTAATGTTTTTTCTGTGAGACTGGGTTAGACTGTATGTCATGCTAGATATGGAGGAAGAATTACCTTGTATATAAAAGTACTCCAGTGTATCTGTCTTCACCCTGAAAGCATCATTCGATACAGATCACAGTGATGAGTAACGCTTCGAGCATTTATCATGAACCTGAATGACGAACAGAGTCGAACGATTTCGAAGCTGCCTTTGAAGCATGCATGTACAAAAAATACCACCGTGATGAAACATAAGTACGAATTTAGCTTCAACAAGTGTTTTTTTCTACACACACACACACACACACACACACACACACACACACACACTGCTCCTAAATGAAAAACAACAGATTAAAGAAAGACCATCATCAGAATCAGGATGTGTTGCGAGTTATAACCCGACTCATCATGTTAAATATTCAACACCATCAACATGTGATCTTCGGCTTTAAACAGTATAACAGACTATAAATGTACAGACAGCAGCACAACACACACACACACACACACACATATACACACACAGCCACTTCACTGAAGATAATTAGCTTTGTTGCAGAGCGCAACAGTGTACAAGACCTACAACTTAATTAGGGTGAAAAGCAAAGACCAGGTCTGTCTCTATGGCCAGGTTGTGTTTACGTTTATGGCATTTGGCAGACACCCTTATCCAGAGTAACTTACATTTTATTCATTTCTGAATATACATCTGCGCACTTGAGGGTTAAGGGTCCAACAGTGGCAGCGCTGGGGTTTGAACTCATAACCTTCTACTCAGTAGCCCAATGTCTTAACCACTGAGCTACCACTGTCCAAGTTTAGATGTGGTCACTGTGCTCAGCTATTCTGCCAGTTTATAATTATCTGTTTAGGGACAGATAACTTTCTCATTTACTTTGTTGAGCCGTTGCTTCTGTGCTTCTGTTCGGTGTTTTCAATCATTTTCTTTTTGTGTTTTAATAATGTGATTTGGTCTGTCTGGGGTTTTGGTCTGGGGTTTTGGTCTGGACATGTTTTGTATTGTAAAGACAGCTCTAAAACCAGCTTGCTGAGGAGGCTTCCCTCCGGGGTTAGCTCTTGGTGTCTCAGTGCTTTGTGATGGAGGGTCTCTGTATCACTAAGTGGGCAAGGAGAGGTAGCCATATGGAAATGTACCTCATGCCCACGGTTAAATATGGTGGTGGCTCTTTAATGTTTTGGGGCTGTTTTTCTGCCAGAGGACCTGGACATTTTGTTAGGATACATGGCATCATGGACTCTATCAAATATCAACAGATATTAAATGAAAACCTGACTGCCTCTGCCAGAAAGCTTCAAATGGGCCGTGGTCGGATCTTCCAGCAGGACAATGATCCAAAACATACATCAAAATCAACACAAAAATGGTTTACTGACCACAAAATCAAGGTCCTGCCCTGGCCATCCCAGTCCCCTGACTTGAAACCCATAGAAAACCTGTGGGGTGAACTGAAGAGGAGAGTCCACCAGCGTGGACCTCGAGATTTGAAGGATCTGGAGAGATTCTGTATGGAGGAATGGTCTCAGATCCCTTGCCATGTATTCTCCAACCTCATCAGGCATTATAGGAGAAGACTCAGAGCTGTTATCTTGACAAAGGGAGGTAGCACAAAGTATTGACTAAAAGGGTGCCAATAATTGTTGCACACCTATATTTAACAAATATATATATATTTTTTATAAACCTGAATTGTGTTTGCAGTTGTTTGATATCCATGAGAGCAGAGTATTTTTGTGAATTTTTTGAACAAAAGATCAAAAGTTTAAACAATAAAGACAATTTTTCACAGCCTTCTTTGCTCATATTTACCGAGGGGGGCCGATATTAGTGGAGGGCACTGTACATGTACATGTACCTTGTAATGTGCTCAAGAGATCGGTTTTTGAGCCAGGATCATCCTGAACCGAGATATTGATGTTTCGGTAAACAGCTGTGTAACCAAAATTTGTTGTGTGCCATGACACAAAGATGGCTGTCGTAGTTAAACAGTCGAGCAACCTGCACTGGACCACTTGAGATGGAATGACCCTATTTACATTATTAGACCTTTCTGTGTATAAGTTTTAAACGTATAAATAAACGTGACGCTTCTGACGACAAGGTCCATGGTGAAGATGCAGCAATACACACAACAGATGTATACTGTATGTATGTATTTAAGTTGATTTTAGTCATCTGCTTTACATCTCTGTACACAGAACCAAACGCTGGAAATCAGACCTTCAGATCTCAACAACCGTAGAACAGCCGTGACTCTGTCTAGAAGAGGACGTCCATCAACAGTCGGTGGCTTTTGTAAAGAGGGGATTAGTTAGAGAGGCAACCAAGAGGCCAGGGTTAAAGGTTAACGTGATGCTACCGCCACCATGCTTCACAGTGAGGAGAGTGTTCTCAGTGGGATCAGCAGTGTTGGGTAGAGCTTTTTTCCAAGGCCAAGAAGTTCAGTTTTGTTCTTCAAGTCCTATGTATAGTATGTGTTTATCTGTAAGAGTACTCTCTAGTGGGACCCGTACACATACATTTAAAAAATATTTTTTTAAAAACAAGGGTGCAGACCCAGTCTACATTCCACACCTCTTTTCATTCTCCGTCAGCGAGGTGTGTGTTCACACTGGCAGTGATAAAGAAATGTTTGCTACAGCGACTTAAATGCAGGCACGTATAGAAGTCATTTGTAGGACCTATGCATTCATTCACAAATACACACACACACACACACACACACATACATAGACACCACCCACTCCATTTACACCTCCTGCCACAGCTGTCACTCAACATGACAGCACCGGCTTGTCAGTATTTATATCAGGTCAAAGATCATCCATCACATCTGAGTGGGCGGAGCCACATCAGACTAGTGTTAGCCTGCGTGCGACAGCAAATTCACATGGAAAATGTGTGTATGTCTGTGACAAGAGACGTTCTAAACAAGAAAAATAACAACATTATACCGCAAGATATCTGCCTACATACACACGACTTTTCTACCCCATCAGGTCAGACACGTCTAATCCGGGTATTTGTTTTTGTTCTGCGTCGAGACTAACAAGCCTGGGTTATGCTGACTGATGATGACGTAATTGTGTTTAATCGCAGGTCTATCATTAGAGGATCTTTATCGTATAATCCGACATGGAGAACACACGTTATCACGCAGTCTGTTACAAAATTCAACCCAGATCTTGTTAGGATCTCGTACAGTTTGGCAAGAAATAATCTTAAAGTCCCCGTGAAGTGCCCTGAAACATACAGCGTCATTCGATGTGTTGACATCATTTCCACTGAAACAGGAAGTCAGGGCGGGACATATCGGGTGACTCTTTCCCCTTTTTAAATAGCCAATAGCGTTTAGCTTACCTCACAGCCGTGAGGGCTAAACCGTTCTTGACTGTTTGTACAACTAACCAATGGACAACATCGGCAAGGTGACTGTTATAATGTTGGGGGCGGGACACTTCAGATTCTAGAGAGCATTTGATTGGACAGAAAATCTGAAGTTGCGGTATGATGTCATCACAATCGATGAGCCGTATCAGTGGTAGAGAGAGACTGTACATTTTGAATGCGTATATCTTCTAAATGTGAATTTTGTCATTGTTTTGGAGCTCACTCGCTTATAGAGAACCTTAAGGCGAACGTATTCATACTGAAAGCCACAAAAGTTCAGTTTTCTTTTCATGGGGATTTCAAAAGGAGCGCAGAGTCTAAAACCCGGCTTAACTGATTACACACAGTTTAACATCCAGTATAAAATTACTCCATCCTAGCCTTACAGACAGATGTGCTGTTTTTTTCCCCCCTCATGCTGGTTTCTTTAATTATCACTAATGGTGTTTTATTCCAGCTCAGGAATTGTGGGTAAAAGTCAGAATCAGCCTCCACAGTATTAAAAGTTCATTAAAACACGGCACTGAGATTTAGGAAAGATGGAAACATTGTGTACGGGCTCGCTTTCGTCTTGGCACCGGGTGTACCCTTTTTCTTTTGATCTTTTTGATTGAGAGAGAGAGAGAGAGAGAGAGAGAGAGAGAGAGAGAGAGAGAGAGAGAGAGAGAGAGAGAGAGGGGAGTCTACACGTTTTCACTGACGCAGCATAAATCAGAAATGCTGTTCTGCTCACTCATTCATACCCTAAGTTACTTATGAGAGAGAAAAGAGGGATTAAAAAAGAGAGAAAGAGAGCAATTATTAGAGAAAGAGACAGAGATGAGAAGATTTATAGAGCGAGAGAGACTCGGACCTCACCCACATCTATACAGATGTATTTTTTTAAACATATTTTTCTCTCAGTATTTTGACCTACGAAAAATGAAGTGCTCCAAGATGAAGAAAACTCCATTTTCACTCCATTTTCACTCCATTTTCACTTGGCTGCCGTGTTGTTTTGGGTGTTGCGAGCCAACGAGTTACTTGTCATTTATTTATTGTGTTCATTGTGGTAGGCGAGGTAGTGTCTGTCTGTATAATTAGTGTGGGGTTTTGTTTGTTGAAGATATTCTGGTGAATATCCATACGGCACAATGTACATCATCCATCCATCCATCCTATACAGGGTTGTGGGGGAGCCTTGAGCCTATACCAAGGGACTCGTGGTACAAGGCGGGGGACACCCTGGACGGGGTACCAACCCATCGCAGGGCACAATCACACACTACGGACAATTTAGAGCTGCCAATCAGCCTACAGCGCATGTCTTTGGACTGGGGGAGGAAACCGGCGTACCAGGAGGAAACCCCCGAAGCACGGGGAGAACATGCAAACTCCGCGCACACAGGGCAGAAGTGGGACTCGAAGTCATCCTCAACACTAGACTGAGGCGTAACAAAGTGTAAAATTAAACCGTAGTTGCACCTCATCATCAATCCACACACGTATAAATCCTCACGTTTGTCATTTTTTCCTTTTGGAACTATTACTCGTGTTGGTGTTTTTCCTCTCTTAATGATAATCCTGAGGCATTTGACATAACAGTTTATCTCCACCTACTGTACTAACATGCTCCTATGGATATCTTACGGAGCCCTTATCACAGTGTTATAACCTGTGTAACCGCAATGTACTGAACAACACAAAACGATACAAATGACAACAATTCCAGATTAAATGTAGGGAATTTTAAATCTCATTCCTCTCAAACAGGCTTCCAAATCCGAAGGAAGGCACTCTGAAGACGCAGGGGTGGGAAAAATTACTTTCCAGACCTGAAATGTCCAAAACACGCCATCCTTCTCCTGTGTGATTGACAGGAGCTTCGGCACGGAGTCTCTCCTCGATAGAGCCCGGGCAATACGCCGATATAATATCGATATCGCGATACATTTTGAGCCGATACAATTTTCTGAGATATCGTGATACCTTTTTCTTTTTTTAAAATGATTTTTTTATATAAACATTTTTACTCAACTGATTACAAACTGACTGATTTGACGTGAAAATTTAATAAGTTGCTTAGCAAACCTACAGTATATATCGTGATATATATTTAGTGTATCGTAGAAATGCCTTCAAGTATCGGGATATATTTTTGTCATATCATCCACCCTACTCCTCGAACGCATCTATTCGGTTGTCGTAACTGCATTTCCTGTCGTGAATGGGAAACGGCATTTCGTTTAAATCAAGTAGCACTACACTCCACAAAGCACCCTGTATTCCTCCATGAATATGAGGACTTTATAAACCAGCACACTGTGATCCCTGATTCAGTTTGTCACACGCTAGTGACTCGGCTTTTCAAAAACAGAAAAACATGCCTAAACATTTCTATAATGAGGAACGATGGATCGATTATCAATGACTGTAAAGCAGAGACTCCTGCAGCGAGTGGAATGTCTCCGATAATTACCTGCAGCAGCCTGAAATTAACCAACCAACTGAAGCAGAAAAAAACCTCCATATGTTCCTCCGGTCTGCTGATACACTGAATTTTTCTTTTTTGCTTCCTGTCCTTTAGTGTTATGGACACCAATATGATAAAAAAAATATATCTAAAGAAAAATCAATCAAACAAACAAACAAGACTTTTGGAGATATTATTGTTTTATAATTTTTTTTTAGTTTATCACTTCCAGGAAAACAATACAGTTTTTTTAATAACTCATCCTGAACTAGTCTTTTGAACATTAAAAAATATACGCTCTCTAGGGTGTGTAATCGACGTCCACTTTAATAAGAACACCCGTACACCTGCTCATGCATGTTATCTAATCAGCCGATCATGTTGCAGCAGCACAATACATAAAATCATGCAGATACAGGTCAAGAGCTTCAGTTAATGTTCACATCAAACATCAGAATGAAGAAAAAGTCTGATCTCTCTGACTTTAACCGTGGCGTGGTTCCAGTTTGGGTGAGCCTGTGCCCATGTTAGGCTCAGATTCCTGTTCTTGGCTGACGGGAGTGAAACCTGATGTGGTCTTCTGCTGTTGTAGCTCAACCACCTCAAGGTTTGATGTGTTGTGCTGTCCTGAGATGCTTTTCTGCTCACCACGGTT
The DNA here is from genome assembly GCA_023630585.1 of Cranoglanis bouderius. Classification (NCBI taxonomy): domain Eukaryota; kingdom Metazoa; phylum Chordata; class Actinopteri; order Siluriformes; family Cranoglanididae; genus Cranoglanis; species Cranoglanis bouderius. The sequence goes on along the minus strand of CM042562.1, from coordinate 17,452,575 downwards.
GTAAAGAGTGATTATATGAGTACCTATAGACTTCCGATCTGGCCATTTTCCTCTGACCTCTCGCATCAACAAGGCGTTTCCAGCCACAGAGCTGTCGCTCAGTCAGTGTTTTTTGTTTTTCGCACCATTCTGTGTAAACTCTAGAGACTGCTGTGTGTGAAAATCCCAGGAGATCAACAGTTTCTGAAATACTCAAACCAACAACCATGCCACGGTTAAAGTCACACTTTAGAGATCACACAAAAATGTTTACATTATTTATTTTACAGCAAAAATACTCACGTCTCGTACTCGGTACTCGGTAACTCTTTGTGCTACGTGTTGCTGCTCCAGCTCGGATACATTAAAGAGAACACAGAGATAAATTAAATAAAAATAAAAAGCCCACGTGCTGTTTGAGCTCCCTCTACTGGTCGCTTGGGGTGTGTGTTTGTCTTTCTTAAACGGTTCTTAATTGCTCAATTAATAGTGATTGATGTGTGATGATTGTAATATCAGTAAAATGTTGCTCGCTGTGACTGCGATGATGAGATGGCAGTAAAACCTTGATAGAGCAGCAGTGTAACGGTATAACACCTTCATTCCAGACAACACACACACACACACACACACACACACACACACACACCTGCTTTGTCAGTCCTGACACACAAAGGTGTCTGTTAGCGCTCATACACAGCTTGTTCGGGTGCAAGCAGGGTCTGCGACGTGTTAAATTGTTCCTGTGTGCACTGAGTTGTTCTTTTTGTGGTCAGAAGGTAAGTTTCCTGAGTGTAACACACTTTGTTGTGCGTAAAAGTGCGCTTGTGTTAAACCCTACTGAAACCCGTGTTCAAGTGTAGCCTGTCTTCATTTTGTACAATTTGGTTTTGTAGATGTTTATTATTTATTTAATATTTAATAGGCTTTGTCACCCGGCTACTTACGAAACTTGATTATTTTATCTGTGACAAATAAAAACAAACAATTCGGTGATTAACAAAAAAAATTAGTTACCAGATTCGCTAAATTTATTGCCATATTGAGATAAGAAATGATAGCTTTATATATATATATATATATATATATATATATATATATATATATATATATATATATATATATATATATATATATATATATATATAAGCATATATATATATATATATATAAGCATATATATATAAGCATATATATATATATATATACATATATATATATAAGCATATATATATATATATATATATAAGCATATATATATATATATATATATATATAAGCATATATATATATATATATATATATATATATATATATATATATATATATATATATATAAGCATATATATATATATAAGCATATATATATATAAGCATATATATATATAAGCATATATATATATATATGCTTATATATATATATATATGCTTATATATATATATATGCTTATATATATATATATATATATATATATATAAGCATATATATATATATAAGCATATATATATATATATAAGCATATATATATATATATATAAGCATATATATATATAAGCATATATATATATATATATAAGCATATATATATATATATATAAGCATATATATATATAAGCATATATATATAAGCATATATATATATAAGCATATATATATATAAGCATATATATATATAAGCATATATATATATATAAGCATATATATATATAAGCATATATATATATATATATATAAGCATCCCTATCATGCTCATTTGCTCTCACTCATAAAAAATGCTTGGAATTGGCGAGTGATGAGCAGTGAAGCAGGGAAACTGTCACATGTGAAAGCACTTCACTTCAGCGAGCACTGAGCACTGAGACACTTTGCTCACGAATGAAGGTCACATTGCGCTCATTTTTGATGAACACGCTCACTGGTAGTGCTCTGTGTGCTCCACTAACAATGCAATTTTTGTGTTTGCACTGGTCAGTGATGTGTGTGTGTGTGTGTGTGTGTGTGTGAAGAACGGGAGAAGGTCATTCACCAGCGGGAGTTTAATCTGCTCCGGCCAACAGAGCGAATGAACAGAACAAAGACTTGAATTGCACACACACAGACTGCATGATCGATATACACCTGCAGTCTCGCTTCACTTTAAACGCTTTAATTGGCTAGAAAATACACACACACACACACACACACACACACACACACACACACACACACACACACACACACACACACACACACACACGCTATCATGCAGAAAAACCAATAACACACTTGAACTTTATATAAACTCTCTTGTACTCTCTCTATAGATATGAATCTAAGAGATGTCATTTTATTGTTCTCGTACAAAAAATAAACAATTATTAATAAAAAAAAAAAACCCAGTTAAATTCACACAAACAGGAAGTAAACACTGTTTTTGTTTTACACAGATAAATAGGATTATAAATAAGGAAACAGTGCATGAACTGAAACATTGCTCTAGATCTCTACAGCTCTCTATACCCGAGTTTTTATACATTTATATTCTTTATATTCTTTAAAACCTTATGAAATTTGCGAACGTGTCAAAACACGCCTAAGTCACGTTGTGAGAGTCTGACTCGTGTTTGCGTTACGGATTTGTACAGCAAAAACACTCGCATCAACAAAAACACTCGCGTCACAATATGCCTGCAAATATTACAGTGGTTTTGCCAGAGTTATGACGAATAATTTTCTCTTGATTTGCTGATAATAGGGGAAGTTGTTTGTTCTGGCTCCAAGATGGTTGCCGAAGTTCAAAGCTGCTTTCGGATAAAATGCGTGAATGTGAATGAAATGATAACCGCTGACTGATCTCGCTACACAGACTATTCGAATGGGGGTGGATTTCGACTCACCTCTTGATTCCTTTTACACATATTTGTGGAATGTAGAACAAACAGCATGTAATCAACCCATGTACCTGACTGGATCCCTTTTTAACGATCATTAGGATCCAATAAATGAAACCGGACATTTAACAGAAAAGAAAATAGAGGGACTCTGAAAGAAAAGAAAAGAAAAAAAAGTCTACACGTCAATCACATCTTGATTGCTTCATTTCAGATCCGCTGTAGTGGTGTACAGAGGCAACATTACGAAGATTGTGTCACTGTCCAAATATACATATATATATATATATTGGGACATCACAATCAGCGAACTCCCAGAACACACCACGGCCTACAAAAATGGCCGCCATGGACAACGCATCCCAAGACACGCGCACCTTAGCCCGCTCACAGTCACCTGACTTATAACTTTGCACACCTGTCACTGATCATTACCACCACTATACTGTTTATATCGGACTCTCACACACAATATCACCGCAAAGTGAACGCTCGGGTTGTGTACGCGTCTGATCTTTACCAAGCCTTTGAATTACTGTGTTCTCTGTTCTGGTTTTTGAATTTCTGCTCGTTTCTTGATCTTCGTATTTGCCTAAGCCCTCGTTATCCTATTTGTGCCTCGCCTGACCTAGTTTGTGTTTTTGACCTTGATTTGTTTGCCTGGTGTTTCATTAAAATCAGCCTCAACTGCATCTGTCTCAGCTTCCTAACTTACAACTTGACAATATAAAACAAAAACACCACCAACAACCACAAAAAAAATCAAATCCCCTAATGGTTCTTTATTCCTAGAAAATCTATTAAAATCTATTAAACTGTCAGTATTTATCGTGTTGTCTTCATAAGCTGAAAGCGAGAACGGCAAGGAAAGTATGATAGTCTTCGTGTATGATAAAGTTGTTGTAATAGGAATTAAAAGTCGTTTTAATCGTGAGAACTGAAAGAATCCGAGAAGCTAGGTTGTGAAAAAACAGAGGTGTTTGTCAGCTGGGTAAATAAATTCCGTCTCCATTTGTTTTTGCTAGTTTGCATTTTCCGCTCGTCCAGAGGGCTTTATCGGGGTCCAGGGTTTTGTAAAAGTCTTTGTGGCTTACAGGACAACCCAAACCAGCGCCAGTAGTAAAGAAACTGTACGCTTTTATGAGCTTCTAAACTGCGGTCTCTGACTGGTGCGCGGTCTCTTGTTCTTGCGCTGACCCCTCCGTCACCGTCGGTTAGTTTTCAGAGCGCTGGCGTGGACGTCGCAGATGTCAAACCACTGCTGCTGCACCTCTCGACTCGGCAGCAGGCTGTTGTAGGGCAGCGGGCGCTTCATCTTGCGTTCCCTCCTTCCCACAACCCTCCAGTAGGAGGAGCCCTTTAGCAGGAAGAGGGCGTTGTGGGTGTACGAGAAATATGCGGCGTCCAGGTTACTCGTAGGATGGTCGCCCGGGGTCAGGGCAGGAAACAACTCGGTCATTTTCCTAGGAGATTTAGCGGCTAGCTTGTTAGCTTCGACGTTGAACATATAAACCTGGGGGGAAATTCAACATTAAAATATGACTGCACTGGACGTGTATTTCTCAGGATTATAGTTCCCAGCTCTTACCATGGAACCTCTAAAGAAGTAGATGTGCGCGTCTCTCCTGTCGTAGTAGGCCGTGTCGATGGGGCTCGGCACGCCGGGGAACCCCTCGGAGATGAGACGAGGGTAACGCTGGCCGTCTGCGTCTTCAGAGAAGGCCTGATCGTTCTCACTGTCGTATCTCCAGTACTGCGCTCCTACGGCGCACACGACACATCCGGTCAACGTGATCATATTACGATCAAACAAAAACAATCGTACTCTAACGGGTTCACGTTTGGTTTTTGAGTTTACCTTTGAAGAAATACACTGCGTCCGTGTTGCGGCTCCAGACGTGCACGTAGGCGTCCACGCCGGAAGATGGGAGTCCGTGCCATCCGACCTGCACGGAGACCGGATCTCCGTAACGAGTCCTGTTGCTGCGGTTCTCGTAGAGCCAGTACCAACCGTCACGCATGAAGTAGGTGTTGAAGCGCATGACCATTTCACCGTACGCCGTTCTCTCCTTTCTGATCCAATCAAACACGGTGCTGAACCGACCCCCGCACCCTCCTGAACGTGAAGGAGCAGAACGAAACAGAGAGACTGAGTGCAGACACGATGCTGAACCTCATATATAATCCAATTCAAGAACCAGATTAAACACAGAACCTGTATATTTACATTTTAATCATCTGGAAGATGCTTTTATCCAAAACAACTGGAACTGAGCTGAACAGATTATAGGCCTTGCTGATGGTAGTTGTATTTTATACGTTTCCTTTTCTTAGCTGGAAAGAAATTGTCTATATGATACATAAAGAACAGCAATGACCACTTTTACACTGTAAATATATTTATCACTTTAAATAATATACTTATACAGAGCATTCAGGAAGTATTCAGACCCCTTCGATCTACACTCCAAACACCATAAGCAAAAACAAAGCAAAGCAAAAACCTGATTTGTGATAACTTTGCAAATTTATTAAAAAGAATTTAAAAAACTGAAAAATCACATTGACACAAGTATTCAGACCCTTTACTATGACACTTGAAATTTAGCTCAGGTGCATCCCATTTCTCTGGATGTTTCTACACTTGGATTGGGGTCCACCTGTGGATTGATTGGACATGATTTGGAAAAGCCGCTGAAAATGCATATCGGAGAAAAAACCAAGCCATGAGGTCAAAGGAACGGCCTGCAGAGCTCAGAGACAGGATTGTGTCGAGGCACAGATCTGGGGGAGGCTACAAAACATTTCTGCTGCATTGAAGGCTCCCAAGAGCACAGTGGCCTCCATAATTCTTAAATGGAAGAAGTTTGAAACAACCTGGACTCTTCCAAGAGCTGGACACCTGGCCAGACTGAGCAATTGGGGGAGAAGGGGCTTGGTAAGAGAGTTGAACAAGAACCCAATGGTCACTCTGTTTGAGATCCAGAGATCATGTTTGGAGATGGGAGAAACTTGCAGAATAAGGTCAACCATCACTGCAACACTCCACCGATCTGGGCTTTAAGGTAGAGTGGACAGACAGAAGCCTCTCCTCAGTGCAAGACACATCAAAGCCTTCTTGGAATTTGAAAATGGTTTTTAGATGATGATTTGCAGGATTGTTATCTAACTTTGTGACTGACTTTGTGAGCTGTTCTGATTTTAACTATAAAGTATTTTAAAACTAAACTGTTAATGGCAAGACACCTAATTCCAGAGCCAACTTCAAACGTGTGTATTGTTATGGCCTTGACATGAAGTGAATTATTTTCTTTTATCTCATACCGAAGCAATTTGTCAATGATTACAATTTTTTTGTTCATTAATGAATGACATGTAATGCATTTTATCTGTTAATAGTTACGTTTAATGTTCTGGGAATCCCACAGGACAAGTTAGTTCCTGTTCTCACTTACGTTATAGCAGCTATAAACAGTCGTTCCAGTCTGTTTTACCTCTCTCTTGAAGTTAATAATAATAAATAAATAAATAATTCAGCTTGTCGTGTTACCGAGAAAGTCCTGAAGACTTTATTGTGGTGGAAAACTTACTGTTAAAAAGTGCTGATACTGGAGACTCCTTCCATTATTGTTATATAAACGTCTCCTTGCAGAAAACTTCGACGTATGAACAACTATACAGTAGGTTTGTTAAATAACAAGGTTTTAATCCGTTTATGTGGAGCGTCCGCTGTACAAGTCCCTGTGAGTGAGCTGTTACTATGGAAACGATAATTAATATAAACCTGTGATTTGCAGCTGCGCTACTGTCCGAGCTGCTGTTTTAGAAAATTAATCAACACCTTCTGACCCAATCACAATCCAGATTTCAACAGCACTTAACTGTGTAACAGTAATATAAACAATATAAGATTCCTCAATCTATATTAGTTTTGCTGCAGTTCAATTAATCAATAATTAAATTGTTGATCAAGACGTGCATAGTATCATCTCAGAAAAAAAATGATACACAAATCTAACAATGGGATACGTTTATACTGTAAACATAAACACGGAAAAACGTCACTGAATAAAGTCGCACCTGTATCGTCGTTTCCCATTACTCGCTGATTCTGACTCGACAGAAGATGACAGACTTTATTTACAAGCCATTACAGCACTTTTTATAGCTGAGTTTTACTTTCAGGACCGAAATGATCAGCAACATGAGGGCCAGTCGGCGGTAATGAACCTCCCAAAACACATCCCATTATAACGCTGATGGATGTGACAGCAGCTGCTCTGCTGGGACTCGCTTGGGCAGAACGTGATGTTTCACGCTTGCCTTTTCTGCAGCAAAGCGATCATTATCCTTAATGAATTGTCATATGGAGAGATTTATAATAGCGATCTCTGAGCCACTTTAGGGTTGATATATATATATATATATATATATATATATATATATATATATATATATATATATATATATATATATAAAACAATACGTACATTAATTATACTGCTTGTAAACTGACGAATCCGATAAAATGTTCGTTAGGGCTTTTTTTTTTTTCCTTCAAATTTAATTACAATGGAACTGGTATCATTTGGGGGGGAAAAATACCCAGCTAAAAAATAGTTAGCTTTGGGTTTTTACTATCATATTGGTTATTAAAACAGATCTGCACTTGTCATCTTGTAAATCGATAACTAGCTGAGACTGTGATGTCGTATAGGTGCAGTGCATTCTGGGACTTTGAGTCCAGCATTTGCACCGATGTCTCCAATAATTCTACGTTGGATTTGGATATCAGTGCGAAATGGTGAGTGAAAGAGACAATCTTACTCTTTTTCTCCTGTTAAACACCATTTTTAACAACATCCACCGTGACTTCAGAGCGGCACACAACCGCTAACTGATAACAAAAATACTTTTATTTTTATTTTTACAAAGTACACCACTAGGTTTCCATTAATCACATGTACATACTGATAAATTGGATAAGATGTGTATGAGCAATATAAATACTAAGCTTTGCTGGGTTTGTCCTCCAGGTCTGGAAATTTGTGTTGCACGCACACACACACACACACACACACACACACACACACACACACACACACACACACACACACCTACTCCAGGTCACACTCCAATACACAGTCAATTGTACTTACCATAGAGGTTCTGAATGGCCTTCCTGTCGAGCCAGTCGAGCTCAAAGCCGTCATCCTGAGGCCGATAGCTGGGCTGCATGATGGATCCTGAGCGGTAAATGTGAGGAAGGCCCAGCACGTGGCCGATTTCATGCACAGCAACCTGAAAAATATCAGCGAAAAATTTGATATAAACCCTGAAGATATTAGAGATTTTTGTCCCATTAGTAAAGGACTATTTTTTTTTTTTTTTATTTGTTCATGCCAGTGTCTCACTTCTTACATGTTATAATCCCCCACTGTGGGTATAAACTCCTTTGTAGATGTGTTTTCCAAAATTTTGCAAAATTTTGAAGTGACACGAATTCACTATGGTACAATGTGATTCAGTAATGTGCCAGTTTTAATAACATTTTTTAAAAATGTATTTAAATTCATTTAAAAGTACATTTTTAAAAAAAATCACCATGCCTCCTTCACTGGGATTTAACATAGGAAACATGTTTCACAGGGACTAAATGGCACATAGGCCACGCCTTCTACATTACTGCGACTTTTTGATGAATAGACCAAACCTCCTACATTGGGAATGATTGGCAAATAGGCCACACCCTTTTCTTAGGGGCTGAATCACACATAGGCCACACCTCCTTCACTGGGAATTAATGGAACATAAGTCATGCCTTCTTCAGTGGAGCTGAGTGGCACCTAGGCCACGCCTCCTTCCCTGGGGCTGAATGATACGTAGGCACCATCTCTAGCCTTGGGAATGATTGGCAAATAGGCCACACCCGTTTCAAAGGGGTGAATTACATATAGGCCATGCCTCCTTCGCTAGGGCTGAATGGCATTTAGGCCACACCTCCTACATTTGGAATTACTGGCAAATAGGCCACACTCTTTTCATTGGGTTGAATGGTACATAGGCCACGCCTCCTACATTGGGAATGACTGGCAAATAGGCCACACGTTTTTCATGGGGGTTGAATGGTACATAGGCCACGCCTCCTACATTGGGAATGACTGGCAAATAGGCCACACGTTTTTCATGGGGGTTGAATGGTACATAGGCCACACCTCCTTTACTGGGGCTGAATGGAACATAGGTCAAACCTCCTACATTATTGGGACTGACTGGTGAATAGGCCATGACTCCTTCACTGGGGCTGACTAGAACATTAATAAGTAATTAAGGGCACCTAAGCCATGCCTTCTTCGGTGGGGGTTGAATGGAACATAGGCCATACCTCCTTCACTGAGGTTAAATTTAGATTTAGAGTCTTACCTTAAGCAGGCTGATTCCATTTCCTGTGTTGGGGGTGGTGAAATGTTCATCATCATCAAAATGGATGTCACCGAGGAACCAGGCGTGAGCAAACTCCCTTCCGGCACCATCGAACCTCTGAGAGCATCCGAAGTGTCGACCTTAGTGGGAGAGAACAAAGCTGTGATCTACTGTACATCCTCCTCCTCTGACTGTCTGATGATATGATTATAAGTGTATGAACTAAGCTGTTATTCCAGCGTGGCAGACTCGGCAGCTGCTATAGTACAGTAGAATAATGCTCGCTGCGTGCAGCCTGACACTAATCTATAGTCGTGGTATTCAAAGATAACAATGCAGGTATTCAGTGCATTCCTGTTTAATCATATTTCAGTAATGAGCTCTCTTCCTGAACAAAGGGAAGATAATTAGTGAAATGAAATCAGGTTGGAACAAAACCCTGTAGACACCTTTGACACACTCATCTGAATATATATTGAGCTTTACAGAATTACACTGCGTTTATGGACTGGAAAAACACCGCGGTTACAAATTGAACAGTGGTGAATGTGTTAATGTGTGAGCAGAAAACATTCTTTACAAGTGAAAATAAGTCTGGATAATACAGAAGGCTTGTAAATGAAGTTAAATGAAACTAGCAAATTTCATCAAATAACAGCTGCGTCATTTCGCTATAGTATTTATTCTAGTTTGACGTGATACTACAATTATGCAAATGTTTGCTAGTAAACAACAAGACTTCTATGTGTTGGTGTTCTATAATACCTAAAATTATTTACTATGTACAGATATGAAAGTACATTGCAAGTGTGAACCAAACTCCAAAATATTAGTCTTACACATTTATACTTCTGCTTCTACTGTTGTGTCAAGGAATATTTCACCCAACCATGCAAATGTTGCTAATAATTAATAAACGCTGCGAGACACCAGCTTGAATTATGCAAATGAGACCATGCTAATAGTCCCTGCTGCTTCATTAATAGCCTCGTTAGGATGCTAATTTGCCCCTCATCTTCTGTTCAGGTCAAAATGACCCATTTTGATTTGGTTAAAATGATTTCTCCAACATGAATCTTTTTGTATCCTGTAGTGAGCATGAACAATACATCTTAATATGTATATTGATTTAAACATGGAGATGATTTTCAGCTCACTTTGATCCTGAGAGTAATAAGACTATCTGAAACTTATGGACTGACGTTCAAGGCTCCGTTTTCATCAGTATTGTTTCAGAAAAAAACATGTAAAGGTCCAGGTGGTACATAAAATTCTTTACGTGCAGATTTCCAGCAAATAAGTGACTGAATGGTGACAACAGTTACCTTTTAATGGTTTAATCATTTATTTTTAACACTTCTCGAATTGTCTTTAAACGTTCTGTTTTTGTCGCTGACTTTTTTTTTTTAACTAGACAAAAAGAGGTCGATTCACTAATCTGACCAGAACAGGTAAAATAAAATAAAAATCTATGAAAGTCTGTGAAAACTCCCCTTTCTGAGTCAACATCTCGAGCACTGTAGCTAGTCTCTATCCCGATAATTATTTTAAAAGAATTTAAATAGATGCATGTGATTGGCTGACCTGTAAGACGATCTGCTCCAAAAGCAGTAAACTGGAATCGCTGAATTACAGCCAGTTGGCTCTGCTACAGTATTTTTTTCTCCCCAAGTACTGGGTTTGGTTTGCTTAAATACCTGGACCCTGGTCTGCTAGCTGGTGACCCCAATGATAAAATAATTCTTACTTGTGCTATAAATCCTTTTTTGTGTATATATTTAGCATTTATGTTTTGTCAGTTTCTGTTGAAATGTCAGAAATATACATTTGTGCTGCTATAAAATGTAAAAATGGCAGCCTGGGTTAAGATATCAGACCATAATGAAGAAGAGTAACACCTGTGCCGAAGCCCAGTCTGATGTCTATCTCGTCCGGTGGCGAATGCAGATCCTCAACGAACTGCAGAGGTGAGACTTCGCTCCACATCCTAAAGGCCAGCCTGAAGATGTAGCGCTGCTCGTCCACCGAGAGCTGGCTGCTGTAGCCTTCGCCAATCAGCCGCCATGTCAGAACGCTCTTAGAGAACGCAGCCTGGCCCCACGATGCACTGGTGCTTCTCTTCCTCCTACTGATGCTCTTACGCATCAGTGTCTGTAGGTGACGCTGTTTTTCTGGCTCTGCCTTGTCAGAGGTGCTGTTCTGAACTACGTCAACATCTGTGTCGTTACTCTGTGGTGTCGCTGTGGTGTTGAAAGGCTCAGAGGATTCATTCAGATTCACTGCAGCGGTGGTGGTCTCCGTGGTCTCAATCTGGTCATCTTCCTTGTCAGGGACGCCACATCTTGGTTTGTTCATGGCCACTTTGGTGGCGTCGTCGAACACGCCTGTAACGGGTAAACCAGACACGCGCTGGAACTCCAGCAGAGCTCTGACGAAGTCGGGTGACTCTGGGGGATGTCCGGTGTCTCCTGAGCGGGACGAGGAAGTCCCTTCCTGAACGAGAGACACCGTGTCCTCGGAGAAAATGTCAGCATCAGCTAGGGTGACAACGTCAGGGCTTTGGGTGCTTTCCCAATTCACTGGCTTCATGAACCCATACTTGAACAGAAAGTGCTAAAGATGGAATGGAAGAACAGAAACCTCATTCTGTCAGTAACCTTCAAAAACAATTTTCCTTAAAAAAAAAATACATAAAAGGAACACAAAATTAATCATAAAAATTAAGCACACAGACTTCACAAAGGAAAAAAAATCTGTAGTATGCAGCTTCAAGCCTGCAAACCAACAATGCACAATAGGGAAGAAGCTCCAGGCTGGACAGAGGAAACTCCAGGCTGGACAGAAACAGCTCCAGTCTAGACAGAAGTAGGCCCAGACAGGACAAAGGCAACATCAGACTAGTCAGTAGAAGGATAGGCTCGATGGAAGAAGCCTCAGGCTGGACAGAGGAAGCCCCAGATTGGACTGAGGAGACCACCAGCTGGATGGAAGCACCCCCCAGGCTGGACAGAGAAGCCAGGAAAAGCCCTAGGCTGGATGACAGAAGCCTTAGGCTGGCTAGAGGTGGCTTCTGGCTGGACATACTGTAAGAAGCACCTGTCTGGACAGAAAACCCCTAGGCTGAAAGGAAGAAGCCTTAGTCTGGACAGCGGTAGCTTCTGGCTGGACATACTATAGGAAGCACCTGGCTGGACAAGATAAGTCCTCATACTTGATGGAGTTAACCCTTGTCTGGACAGATTAAACCTTGGGCTGGACAGAAGTCGTCCCAGGATGGGAAGCCCCAGAAATTCTATACAGGTCTACATAATCTAAAGTGCAGATGTGTGCGCCAGTTAATACAGTTCGATTCAAAATTACGACTCTAAGATGGCTGACGAATTCAGACAAAAGTTTTGGAAAGATAGTTATCACTTCATGACACATTGTAATTATGTTCAAAAGTATGTTTTGGCTGAATGAATGATGCCAGTCAGACAAAACATTTTACAAAAAATATAATATGTATTAAAAGTATGTGAAGTTTTTAAGAACTAACCAAACGTTAGGGGGTTAAAGTGTTAAGGTTTACTCTACAACAGTAACTATTTATATTATATTTATGGCATTTGGCAGACACCCTTCTCCAGAGCAACTTACATTTGTCATTTTTATACAGTTGAGGGCCTTGCTCGAGGGCCCAGCAGTGGCAGCTTGGAGGTACTGGGATATGAACTCATGACCTTCTGATCAGAAGTCCAGAAGTCTTAACCACTGAGCTACCACCGCCCCAATGGTAAAGGTGTAGTGTGTTTCTCTTTCTCACCTGAGCAGTGTCGGTATCAGTGATGAGCTCGGCCAGGTGAAAGGAGGACATTTCTACATCCGAGTGATCCCGACTGTGGAACGGTTTCTCCGGTAAGGTCGAGCCCATGACCGCCATGAAGACAAAAACAGTCAGCTGTGATGACATCACTAATTTTAGTACGTTTTTTTTTTTTTTTTTTTTAAAGGGCAAACGATCTAATAACGTAGTGTTTTTACGAATTAAAATAAACTACAGAAACCCGAGACGAGTTTTAGTCGTTAAAAATCAGACATGATGTCGAGTCAGGGAGCGAACATTCAATAGTGAAGCGGCGGCCATTAGACGAGCCGTTATATAGGCAGCCGGGGTCACGCGCGTCCTCTTTGAAGTTCGTTTAAAAGAAATTCAAACAGTAACGGTCATAACGCCTCAGTCTAACGGTTCGGTGTGAAAACTGTCATTTGTATTGTTTTAAAATAGCTACTGACCCCTGTAAATATCAAATAAACCATGATATAATCTATATAACGACACTTTTTTTTTTTTTGGAAAACAAACTACTGTAGCCCTCCAATAAGAAAATTAACTATAAACAACACTTTAATCTTTGTTTCCTTCTTAAGAATCTTTATAGCACGCGCCCGAGCGCCACGCGCCTCACACCTACATGTGAGCGCACCTGCGCGTGCACGTGCCAATTCCCCCCCCCCTTTTTTTTTTATTGAAAAAGCAAAGCCAGCTGCATTGACTCAAAGCTAACAGCAGGTGTTTTTTTTATGACTTTATTTCTGTTTCCTGTCAGGTGAATGCACCTTTTTCGAGTTATCCCTCTGTGGAAGGCAGGTGCGTGAAGGTCGCGTGCAAAAAATGGTGACGTTTGTGCCATTTTCAAAATGTAAATAAAACAGTTTATAAACGACAATCATGTTTTTCATGTTTAAATGTAAAATTACTCACTAATATACAAAATGAATGGCCTGCACGTGGCCCTGCATACTAGTAATGACATTTTATTTACATAATATTCACGTGAAAGCTGGGAAATACCCAAAAAATGCACGAATATGCCATGTTTTACTATTGAACACGTGATGTCAAATCATTCGAAATAAAATGTATTTCTAATTAAACGAAACATCTGTATCTTTAGAAATCACTAGCTTTATTAGAAAACAGCAGGATCTATAAATATGCATAAATATGCAAATATTTATGGCAGCTAGCCTAAGATCACTAATATTAGCTAATACACTGTATCTATCTGGCTAGCTGACTGCTAGGAAACTAACTCACGTTTGTCACAGGTCAAGTGGGATTTTAGTTTTGATTTACATTTTTATATTCATAGTGATTTTGTTTTAACATTTAACCTCTAAAAAATACCTGTACAATCAGGGTGGTATTAATCACTAACATTATCTACTGTACGTTAGCTACTGTAGCTACAGCAGATTCCAGACCCCACATCATCCTGTGATTGGTCCATGATTCATTTTGCACTTTTGTTGATTATTTGTGCAAATCAGAGATTTATATGCATGCGCTCTTTTTAATGTCATTGTTTCTATAGTATGTTATTGATCTACAGTCCTGTGCAAAAGTTTATTACCTATTTTTTTTTTTTTTAGTCTAAACTTTGTTATAGATTTTTATTTTATTTTATGACGTCTACGTTATCAAGTCAGTACAAAAACATTTTAGATTCCCAAACATTAGTTTTCTTGCACAAAATTAAATGTTACAGCATTTCTTTGCATGTGTCTAAAACTTTTGCACATTGCTGTATGTAAACAGATTAACAAAAAAAACAAAAAACAAAACATGTATTATTGTTGATATGATGAAGTTTTCTGTAAAGACCCTTTCATTAGTCAGTGCTTTGTAACAACCAGGAATAAAACATTTTCCACTATGGGAAAGACTTCAGGACAGACAGTCTCTCAGTAAGAAGCTGGATTGAAAAATAAACAAATTATCATTAACTTCAAGAAAAAGAAAAGAAAAAAAAAAACAAACTAACTAACTTGTTTAAGAGACATTGAATGTAACTATAAACAGATTAAAAAAAAATTATAATGAATCAAGTATGCTGTGGTGTAGGAGGAATAAAAGACTTCAGGATCAACACCATCCCATTATTGATTAGTTTCCTATAACAGCACTCCCTGTTGTGTTTTATTCCTTCTTCGGCATACTGCGTATCCAGTCATTCTCACAGCTTTGTCTAAGCGAGAAAAACAAACAGTGTGAAAGTATAAACTGTCCTTTATTTGCATTTTCATTTGAAATAGAACTTAACACTCATATTCACACCAGTGTACTGTACGTTATGCATTCATAATCATTTGCTGTAACCCAGTGACTCGTTTCGGTGCGTCAAATACTCGAGTAGCGATGATAATCATATTAATAACAGAGCAATGAAATACAGAAAACATTCATTCTGTTGTAAAAAAAAATGCATGGAGGTATCACAGGGTATCGACTGTAATAAAATTCTAATAAATATTCAGTATGCGCTGAAATGTTTGACCGAAAACAATTTCAGGCTATTTTTGTGATCTTAAATCGGCTCTTAAATTGTAAATCTGTATTTAGTGTACACCGCAAAAAATGATCTAGCATTTCCTATTAAAATATTACAATAAACCAAATATAAGATTATTAAACCTGTTCCTAGACATATTTTACTATTTTTAAACTTTAAATTTTCTCGTTCTATTGGCAGATTATTTTGCTAATTTTAAGCATTCATTTCTAGAAAGCTTAAAAATAGTAAATGTCTAGAAACAGGTTTAATAATCTTATATTTGGTTTATTGCAAACCTTTAAATAGGAAATAGCAACTAAATTTGACTGGATTCGAGATATTTTCACTTGTTAAGATGTAATTCTGAAATCAAAATGAAATATGGAAAAAACTTCACAAATAAAATTACGGTGTGTGTTCAGTATAGCTTACAACCCATTAGCAGAATGTGCTTATTGAATTTTGTCTAAATTGTGTGATCTTCTTGGCTTTAAAGCGGAAAAATTGCTCAGTAACTATTTCTTTGCCTCATCTATGACTTAACCGACTAATAATCCTCTTGAAACACAGTTTTTTCTGTCCTAAACCACATTCCACTATAGTAAACAGAATAATACACTACAATTTCGACATTTAATATTATACAGGGTGTCTCAAAAGTCTCCATACATACGGGGAAATTAACACTTTTCAGCAAAATGTCTTCCAAAATGTTTCATACATAGTTTATATTATATATAAGTGTTACTATATATATTGTTTTTTTTTTCAGATAGGCTTTAAGAACGCCTTTTATAAAAGAAGAACGTACTGAAATCATTTTCATGGCCGGATTGGGAAGCTGTCGCAAGGCTGCGATGGACTTTAACAGGAAACATGGAAAACACATCACACACACGACACTGCTGCCGAACTTATTAACAAATCCAAAAACACTGGAAGTGTCGCGGACCGACCGGGAAGAAGTGGACGTCCACCAGCATCCACTGATGAAGGCACAACCGACGTGGTGCCGGCAAACATAGTCCCCTTCGTGTGGAGACTTATGGGACATCCTGTACAATATCTTTTAACTCTGGGCGCGATGCCTCAAGCGTCTGGATGGACTGTGCCTGGGGTCAGAGGTCATTGCTCAGGCTGTGTGTGATGGCTGTGGCGAGGTGCTGAGGTGTGGGTTTCTGAGCCGAGCAGGTGATGCTCACGCCCGCTTCCTGTAGAGCCTGGGCCGTGGTGGGACCGATAGCAGCAAACTACAACACACACACACACACACACACACACCAACACTTACAATCCAAATGAACATACTTATAACCTAAATTACATACAATCCAGTTTTATAGTACACTAGTCCAGTGTAAATCTTTATATTAAAGACCTGTAATAGTGCAACATGGATCAAAGTCATCACATTTAAGATTTTAGATTAAGATTTTACAGGAGCACAAAAATATAACCCTTTACACACTATTGTTGATTATTTTCCTATAACAGCACGTCCTGGCGTTTTATTCCAATTACACCTCAGCGATTTGCCAACAATTACATTTTTTAATTAATTAAGAAACTGTTTATAGTTACATTTAATGCTGCGGAACGTCCACAAAACAAGTTAGTTCTTGTTCTTACTCACGTTACAGCAGCTATAAACAGTCGTTCCCTCACCACCTCATTTTGTTTTCTCTCATCTTTCATATAAACTGTTACAAAGCGCTGACACTGGAGACTCCTTCCATAAATGTTTAATAGACATCTCCTCACAGGAAACCTCGCCATATCGACGATTACACACGTTTTTTTTTCACCCGTGTACGCGAAGCGTCCGCCGTACAAGCCCCGTGTGAATGAGCCGTTACTATAGAAACGATAATGTATCAGAACGAGCGCGTTGATAATAATAAACCTGTGATTTGCAGAGCTGCTGTTATAGAAAATCAATCAACACCTTCTGACCAATCAGAATCCGGAATTCAACAGTGCTGGTGTAGTAGGTGTGATTTATCACCTTGATCTGGTCCAGGTTTTCTCCAGCCAGCTTCTTTACCAGCTCCAGACAAAACTTCACTCCAGAAGGACTGAAGAAAGCGACGCTGGCTGGCACTCCCTGACACACACACACACACACACACACACACACACACACACACACACACACACATTAAACACTGTACACCGAACAGCAATTATACATCAGACGCGTCTGAGCGGTAGATAAAATGATATTACTGATGGAGACGGTGAATAAAGATGGAATTGTCCATCAGTCTGAGATAGCGACATTCCAACAGCTCCAAGTCACAAAACCACCAACACACACAAACTCCACCCATTTATTCTCCACCAAGAGATTTTCGGAAAAGGGAAGAGTGTACAGGAAGACGCAGCCACAAACACGCAAACGAACCACGTTTACTGCTAACGAGCTGCTACTGTAGAGCAAGACACGCCCCCCTATGGGCGGGGCATATACAATACATAGAGCATTTAATTGGACGATCACAAGACATCAATTTCCCTGAAGTGATCTCCAAAACTTGTTTTTTTTTTTAGAAAGGAACAAAAAGCTCTGAAACACAGAGTTTGATTTCAGGGCCGCTTTAAGCTGCAGGTGCCGAGTCAGAATTATTCCGCATACCGTATATGAATCACTGATTTATAATCTTATGATTATATGATCGACTATGAGATCAGGTCTACTTCCAACACCATTTTGCCATCTGCAGAGCTTTAGACGATGATGATGAACGGAGGGTTAGCGAGGGAAAGAGGTTAACCGTTTAAAGGGTTAAAGCTGTGAGTGAACGTCACCTGCTCGCTGAAGTAGCGTGTGATGTTTTTCTCCAGGTCCGGATGTTCAGCCGTCTCATAGACTGTTAGTGTCTCCAGAGAAATACCTGAGGAAGCAGAAGTGGAAGATTTTCTTTAATGAAATAACAAACAAAACAGCCAGAAGATGATGAGAGAGAGAGAGAGAGAGAGAGAGAGAGAGAGAGAGAGAGAACTAATCTACATGTTTTATAGATTTCCAAAAAGCATTCGATTCAATTTGGCACAAAGGTCTGTTTTATAAAATTCTTGAAAGTGGTGTAGGGGGTAAAACATATGATATCATCAAATCCATGTACACAAATAACAAGTGAGGAATTAAAATTGGCAACAAAAGAACCGAATTCTTCCCTCAGGAGCGTGGAGTGAGACAGGGCTGCTGCCTGAGCCCGACACTATTTAATATATATATTAATGAATCGGCCTCCATCTTGGATCGCTCAGCAGCACCCGGTCTCTCTCTACACCACTCGGAGGTCAGATTCCTGCTTTACGCAGACGACCTGGTCCTGCTGTCCCCCAGTGTTCAGGGTCTACAGCAGAACCTGGACCTCCTGCAGCGGTACTGTCAGACCCGGGCCCTGACAGCTCAACCTCAACAAAACCAAAACTATTATTTTTCAAAAAAGATCAAGGAAACACATCACACTTCACTTTAGGGACACACAAAATAGAAAACCGCAAAGAATACAATGACTTAGGATTGAAAATGAGTTCCACTGGAAATTTCAGTCCAGCAGTGAATGAGCTGACAGAGAAAGCACTCAGGACCTTCTACACAATTAAACAACAAATCCATATCCAAATTCCAATTCGAATCTGGCTCAAATGATCTGAATCAGTAATTGAACCAATCCTGCTGTAGGGTAGTGAGGTCTGGGGGCCGCTCACAAACCAAAACTTTACACAAACACCCAGCTGAAATCATGTACACACAATTCTGCTAAATCCGTCCTACAAGTTCACCGAAACACTACAAACAACGGCTGCAGAGCCGAATCAGTCCGATTCCACCTACTGCTCAAAATCCAGATCAAGATCCATCAGATATCGGCTCCACCTTAAACACAGTGACCCCCTGACCTCCCACTACAAAGCCCTGCGATGCCGAGAGAAGAGTCTCCTCACCCGGCTGGTCCTGAACCTCAGCTCGCTAACACACACTAACACGCTTCTACATAAGGAGCAGCCGGACACAAGACCGATCAGACCGATCAGACCGATCAGCCCTCACCAAATTATAACACTACAAAAACAAAACTACATCACACACTGGAACACACAAACACAAGCACAAAGTAAAATGCAGTGCTGTCTGGCCCTAAATGGACAGAACACTGTAGCTGACTACCTGAGCACAGTGACTGAACACCAACACACAACCACACTGACTCAGCACACACACACACACACACACACACACACACACACACACACACACACACACACTGGCCATGGAGACGGGCCGCTATAAGCAGTCATGGCTCCCTACAGAGCAGAGAGTGTGCACACAGTGCAACAGCAACACAGTGGAGACAGAGCTGCACTTTCTAACTGACTAACAAATTCAAACACTTGTGTGAAATATATTTCCAAAAATTTCAAGTCACACACCCCGAGTTCCCCTCCTGCCCAACACTGACACACTGCCCCTCCTGCCCAACACTGACACACTGCCCTTCCTGCCCCTCCTGCCCAACACTGACACACTGCCCATTCTGTTAAGAGACATGAAGGAGAGCTGCGTTTTAGCAGGACAGGACGTATCTGCCTGCCACAACCTGAGGGACAGTGAGTAACCCACCCAAACACACACACACACACACACACACACACACACACACACACACACACACACACACACACACACACACAGCCCTGCTTGTCTTCCGTGTTTATTTCTTTCTTTTTTCTTTTTTCCCCTTTAAGACTCCTTTAAGATCGCCAGTATTATATTCTCTCATCTCCATGTTTCTGTACGGACACTAATACAATATGTTTGTTCTACACTGATGTTTATTAATAACACTTCTACATTCCTGTGATGCTTTGGTAATACTGTACATTTATACGGTCATGCCAATAAAGCTTGTTGAATTGAATTGAATTGAATCGATAAAGAGAGATCGAGAGAGAGAAGGCAAAAGAAGAAAGGGGGAGAAAGACAGAGAAGGTGTGTGTGTGTGTGTGTGAGAGAGAGAGAGAGAGACAAAGAGAGAAAGAGATAGATAGCTAGATAGATAAAGACAGAGAGAGAGAGAGAAAGCAAGAGAAGAGAGAGAGAAAGATAGACAGAGAAAGTGTGGGTGATAAAAAGAGACAGAGTGAGTAAGAGAGAGAGAGAGAGAGAGATAACCTGCTAATGTTCTTCATGTAAGAGTGCACAGTCAGACACTGTGCAGTAATTAGGAGTGAGAACACACACACACACACACACACACACACACACACACACACACACACACACACACACACACACTTTTGTAACACTCATGTTGGTATTGCGGTGTCTCACCGTGTTGTCCCAGCGTGGTGGGCAGCACTTCTCTCTTCAGTGAGCCGCAGGGAAAGAACAGAGGCAGAGACGTGGAGTTTTCTCCTGCATACACACACACACACACACACACACACACACACACACACACACACTAAATAACTTCATATCTGATGTTACTAAACTGTATAGAGCGGTGTAGTTTTTTTCCTTACTCTCAATGATGAATTGAGACAGAACGTCAGCCGTGCCTGTGTGTTCACCGAGGGGCTTCAGACCCAGAGCCTCAACTACACACACACACACACACACACACACACACACACACACACACACACACACACACACTTTAATTAGCAGCTCATTAGCTAATATAGTAAAGAGAAAGGCAGCAGGCGTGTGTGAATGTCACCTCTGTGTAAGAGTCAGCCTGAACAAACTTCCTGAGTGTTACGGCTGCGTAATTCAGTTTATAGAGCCGTTATTACACTCAGCGCACGTTCACACAGGACACACGTTAATACCAATTCTGTGGTGCGTCATTACAGAGGAAAACTAAACACCTGAAGCTGTTTACAAGTCGGCTGTAGCTGCAAGTCGCTAGTGTCTCATGAGAATTTCTTCACTACTGTTGAGATTTTATAATATAAATTTAGATATGGATTATTATTATTATTATTATTATTATTTGTTTCGGCAATATATAACTATATTAATTACTATAGTGTGTGTGTGTGTGTGTGTGTGTGTGTGTGTGTGTGTGTGTGGTTCTCTCACCTAATGACGCCGTCGCTTTCCCCACCACATACACTGATTTTGTGTTCCACTGTTCCTTCACCGTGTTCCACTCTGAAAATGAACAAAAAAAACAAAAAAAAACAGGACACACTCAGGGAAAACCATATTTACTGTATAAACCACCTTGAATAAAAAAAATGTTTAAACTAATTGTTAAAAAAATCTTATTTATTTATTTATTTTTTAAAAGTGAAGTTCTCTGTCTGCATAATAAAACGTCCAAAAAAACTGGAACGATTTATATTTATGTCAACATAAATAATGTGTCTTTCTTACTTCCACGACGTATCAGTACTGTATGAGAACCGCTTCAGAACGCTAGAACCATAATCTACCAAAAAAATAAAAAATAAAATAAAAAATAACCCTATGTATAAAGATTAATTGTTTTTTTGTTTAGATTTAAATCAGATGACATCTGACCCCTAGTGGCCAATCTGTATTACTGCATTAAGTAATAACTATATATTTTATTTTTTTTTTAAAAACCTGTTGTGTGTGTGTATATATATATATATATATGTATATGTACAGTTGAGGTCATAAGTTTACATGCGCCTTGCAGAATCTGCAAAAGGTTAATAATAAATACATAAATAAATAAATAAATAAATAAATAAATAAGAGCGATAATTAAAATTGCATTTAGTTTTTTTTTAAATTTATTTCTGCCCTGAATAAGCTGTTTCACATAACAGATGTTTACATAAAGTCCACAAGACACAATAATAACTGAACTTACACAAATGAACCAGTTCAAAAGTTTACATTACGCTCGATCCTGGATGATCAGCGACTGTGTTTATGTTTTGTGACGGTTCTTCACGAGTCCCTTGTTTGTCCTGAGCAGTTAAACCCCCCACTGTTCTTCAGAAAAATCCTCCAGGTCCTACACATTCTTTACTTTTCAGCATCTTCTGCATATTTGAGCCCTTTCCAGCAGACTATATGATGTTGAGATCCATCGTTTCACATCTTTTAACTTTTGAATTGGATTCGTTATTATCAGTTATTTTATATATATAAATATAAGAGTTTTATATATATATATATATATATATATATATATATATATATATATATATATATATATATATATATATATATATATATATATATATAATAACTCTAGAGACTGTTATAGAGCAGTTATAGGAAAACTCAAACCAGCCTGTCTGACACCAACAGTCACGTCACGCTCAAAATCACTGAGATCACATTTTCCCCCCCATCCTAATGGTTGATGTGAACATTACCCGAAGCTGCTGGACGATGGCCGATGAGATAACTGCATGAGTAGGTGTTCCTAATAAAGTGCTCAGTGAGTGTATATTGATATATAGGAATATTAAGGAACGCTGTTTAAAAAAAAAAAAGAAAAAGTTAATAAAATTTGTAAATTGTTATTCACTATGTATTAGTGTTAGTATTTTTTATTTATTTATACATGACCTGTATTGGTATGTAATTAGACATCTGTTAGGTGATGATGAGTAATCATCGCATCGCATTACGTCCATGTCATACTTTTAGTTTCTACGTAGCATCAAGTGACTGCAGTTTATGGCTTTAAGATCTAATAAAAGCTGAACAAGTCACTGAAACGTAAGTGCAGAGAACCTACAGGTCGACTGTAGGACAAGCCTTTAATAAAGTGTCTGTTGGGAATTATTACAAATTAATAATAAAATTTTTAGTAATTTATACAAAACAGATGTTGTAATAGAGGTTGTGATAAATATAAAGACTAATACACACACACACACACACACACACACACACACACACACACACACACACACACACACACACACACACACCTTCTCTGAGTGTGCTGCTCTCAATACACCGTCTCACAGCCTCGACCGCTCTGGGACTGGTGAACACGAGCCCTCCGTGCCTCTCTGGATCAAACAGCTGCACGTACACACACACACACACACACACACACACACACACACACACACACACACACACACACACACACACACACACACGTTCAGGCTAAAATCTAAAATCTATCAATAACTCGACAATGAAACGGTTGAGGAATGTGTTACATCACAAGGTCTTACTGATGGATTAATAAGAATTGGGGCAAGAATTAGACATTAGACAGATATTAGAAATTAGACAGACAGACAAGCATATTTGTCATTTTTTATTTTATTTTAATCCATAACGCTCGTCTGGCTTCATACCACGTTTCGTCCGAGTACCAAACAAACAGGAAAACTCTGTAACTCTTTCATTCAAACCAAAAAAAAAATAAGTTCAGTCATCTGTCCTTTCTGTGCATTTTCTATTTTGTCTGATCTACTTTTGGCTTCCCCTCTCCTCAAAAAACAGTCTTCATCGGTGCTGGTGTAGATGTGTGTGATCTGATACTCACCCGATCTGACAGACGATTCAGAGAGACAAACTGAAACGCCAGGACGGGGACGAGTGTAGCCGAGTGTCCACACGCTGCCAGCTCCTGAAAAACACAGCCATCCAGGATCCGTACGGAGCCGATATCAGCAAAAACAAAACGTTTCTTTTTCGTATTAAAATGAAAAGAACGGGATTTGGAAAAGATTTGTTTGAAACTGTGATTGTGTACATATTTATTTTGTTAGGATTGACTGTTATTGTATTTATACTTTATTATATTTGCAATGGAAGTGATTGTTGTGTGAAAGCTGTGGTTATGCGCAAGTTCTGTTTTTAGTGGCGCATTTTTCCTGTAATCATTTTAAAGCTTTAGGTTTATCTTTTATAGAAAAAAGAAAAAAGTATTTTATTTATTTATTTTTTAAAGTTGGTTAGTTAGGAGTTACTTAGTAGTTGTTTTTAAGTTGGTTAGTTAGGAGTCACTTAGTAGTTGTTTTTTTTTGTTTTTTGTTTTTTAAAGTTGGTTAGTTTGGAGTTACTTAGTCGTTTTAAAAAATTAGTTAGAAGTTACTTAGTAGATTTTAAAGTTATTTAGTTAGAAGTTACTCAGTAGTTTTTTTTTAAGTTGGTTAGTTAGGAGTTACTTAGTAGTTTTTTTTAAAGTTGGTTAGTTAGGAGTTACTTAGTAGTTGTTTTTTTGTTTTTTGTTTTAAAGTTGGTTAGTTTGGAGTTACTTAGTAGTTTTAAAAAATTAGAAGTTACTTAGTAGATTTTAAAGTCATTTAGTTAGAAGTTACTCAGTAGTTTTTTTTAAGTTGGTTAGTTAGGAGTTACTTAGCAGTTTTAAAAATTAGTTAGAAGTTATTTTAAAGTGGGTTAAAAATTAGCTAGAAGTTTTAGATTTTAAAAATTAGAGCTTAAAAATTAGTTAGACCTTTTTAGATTTTAATGTTAGTTAGGAGTTACTTAGTAGTTGTTTTTTTGTTTTTGTTTTTTAAGTTGGTTAGTTAGGAGTTACTTAATAGTTGTTTTAAAGTTGGTTAGTTTGGAGTTACTTAGTAGTTTTAAAAAATTAGAAGTTACTTAGTAGATTTTAAAGTTATTTAGTTAGAAGTTACTCAGTAGTTTTTTTTAAAGTTGGTTAGTTAGGAGTTACTTAGCAGTTTTAAAAATGAGTTAGAAGTTATTTTAAAGTGGGTTAAAAATTAGCTAGAAGTTTTAGATTTTAAAAATTAGAGCTTAAAAATTAGTTAGACCTTTTTAGATTTTAATGTTAGTTAGGAGTTAGTAGCTTTTAATAAAAACAGTTGGTTAGTTAGAAGTTATTTAGTAGTTATACAAAATTAGTTAGAAGTTTAAGTTGTAGATTTTAAAGTTGGTTAGTTAGGAGTTACTTAGTAGTTTTTTTTAAGTTGGTTAGTTATGAGTTACTTAGTAGTTAGTAGTTTTTAAAGAAAGAGAATATCAGATGGCTATCAATATCAGCTCATTCTCCAGGTGTCACTATCGTTATTGGGCACCGGAAAGGAAAAAGTGGTATCGTGCCATCTCTACTAAAATTACATTACATGAAATGTATGCACTGGATCCACCGTCACCTGACCTGGATACAGCTATTAACTGAAGAGGAATGAGTGAATGAAATGCAAAGTGATGAGAGTGTACAGTAAGAGTTCAGGCATAGTCAGGTAAAGCAGAACAATCGCTGGACAAAATAATGCCTATCTATCTATCTATCTATCTATCTATCTATCTATCTATCTATCTATCTATCTATCTATCTATCTATCGTGCCTTGCATAAGTATTCACCCCTCTTGAACTCTCCCACATTTTGTAGTGTTATAACCTGGAGCTGAAATGGACTTAACTGTGATTGTATATCATAATTCCACACAAGATAACCCATAATACTGAGGTACAGGGGAAAATTTATATAGTTTGCAAAATTATTTACAAATAAAAATTTTTACTTGCTGTGCTTGTATAAGTATTCGCCCCTGTTGCTCTGAAACCGCTAAATTAGTTCTGGTGTAATCACTATCACTATCAGGAGTCCCACGATTAGTCGAATGGAGTCGACCTGTGTGTGATTATGCGATCTCAGAATAAATACACCTGTTCCTGGAAGTTTGTTAGAGAACATACCTAAACAAACAGCACCATGAAGATCATAAGGAGCTATCAAAAATTCTGGAAAAGCAAGCAAACTTAAGGGGTGAATACTTACTGTTTCTAATAAACTAATAAATATATTTAATAAATGTTAAAGATTAGAAAGTCTCTTTTTCTAGACCACAGGTTCCCAGTCCTGGTTGTGGAGAACCCCACGTCCTGCACATTTGAGTGGTGTTGTTTTTTTCTCCTCTAACACACCTGATTCAACTAATCAGCTAATTAACAGCCTATAATGAGTTAAATCAGGTGTATTAAATAAGATAAAATAAGACACTAAAATGTGCAGGGCAGGGGGATCTATCTCCAAAAGCAGGGTTGGTCACTGCACCAATATTAATGATGATCTTACCTTGATGTATGGATCTGCTCCACTCTCACTCTCTCTGGGTTCTTTTAACACCAGCACCTTCATTCTGTCACCTATAGCCACTACACAGAACAATGCAATGTGACACAGGGGGAGTGTGCATGCTTATAAACGGTTATAAGCAGTGAGTAAGCACAATGCACGTGGAACAACGCCTTAAAATAAACACACATGCACCAAACTGATAACAGAGAACTGCACAAAGAGCAATGCAAGCTGCTTAAATACCACACATGGGCTCCACAATGGCTCAGAATCTCTCCTTTTTAAACACAAGCACTACTACTGTGACTAGAAATAAAAAATAATTTTAAAAAATAAATAAAAATAAATAAACCTGCGGATTCTGGTCACCACAAACGAGGGATATTTATTATGCGTTTACACTTTCTCCTTCCCTCATTCCAGACAGTATTTAAACTTAGAATATGATATAACACATCAATAAACATATATAAAATATACTTCCCAACGCTGGGTTTGTTTGTATTTAGTTGTAATGTAGGTAACAGAGCACCACATGACCTTGGCTTCAAAATTAAAGCTCGATTTTAAGGAACTTACACGTTGCAAGATATATTTATACAAATAAAATTCTTTAAGTAAGTTAAAAATGTTTATTGTTATACACACATGGTCTAAATAGGTTCTAAAAACGTGTTTTTTTTTATTTCAAGAAATTGTTTTTCTTCCGGTCGAGACATCTAGCTTAAAAACACCAACAAGGAAGTGCTAGAAGTCGGAGTTAACTTATTGGCTGGTTGCGTGTTTTAGTCCCGCCTTCCAATCTATGATTGGCTAGTACCACCCTGCTTCCTGAGTCGTGATTGGCTAACAGGAAAAAAAGGTGACGCTAGAGGGTGGTACGTCAGACCTGATGGTGTACATTTAATGAATGACAGTCGCTCGAGTTCAATTTATTCTCTTAACCAAACTGAATATATTCAAACTTAAAGGGGAAAAAATGAATGAGACATTACTTACAGGGTATTTTGACTTCGAGCGGCGTTTCGATGAAACAGTCGCATTTAAATGGTTTGAGGAAAACTGGTGAGTAAATTGGCCAATCTACTTTTAATCCACTCTGTCAATGAATCAATGAATCAGTGAGTCAACCAATGAATCAATGAATCAATCAGTCTATCTAGGTTGAGTATTATAAGACACTTTCTGATTATCCCATTCCATTCCATATTTCTTATTTTATATGAAACTTTAGGATGGTCCTATATATTATACATTTATATTTATACCATTTATATTTATACCAAAGGAGAAAAACACATGTTACTATCCATTTCCAAGCCATTGTTAGAAAATTACCTCTTTATATCTCCAGACTTTTATCCAATCATATTAGCAACTATAATACTAGATCTGCTGCCTGATTTCACTGAAATGTTCCCAGAGTGGTAAAACTGCTTTGTCTAGTTATGCTCCCTGAGCATGGAAGGTGTTGACAAATACTTTTACCTTTGAAACACTTCATCCTTTGAATACCTTTAAAGGTCTTTTACAAACTGCCCTAAAGGAGACATGTTGCTGTTTTACATCATTCTTGACTTGAGGTGAAATATGTTATGGAAATCGCTGTCTTTTCTCTTTTGCTATTTCTCCTGTGTTGCTTTAATGTACTGTATATGTTTCAATGTGTGAAATCGTTCTTTTAACTATTTGTGCTGCCGTCTTGACCAGGACTCCCTGGAAGAGGAGATGTTGTATCCCATTGGGAATTTCCTGGCTAAATAAAGGATAAATAAATAAATAAATAAATAAATAAATATAAAAATCTAATATTAAAAAAATAAATAAATAAAAAAAGTTTTTCAAGACAAGGCAAAACTTAAACGTGTTCCATATTACTGAAATCACTCAATAACTCTCTCTCTCTCTCTCTCTCTCTCTCTCTCTGTCAATCTGTCTGACTATCTATCTATCTCTCTCTCTCTGTGTCAATCTGTCTGTCTGTCTGTCGATCTATCTCTCTGTCTCACTGCTTATCTATCTATCTATCTATCCGTCTGTCTGTCTGTCTATCTATTTATCTATCTATCTCTCTGTCTCTCTGCCTGTCTGTCTGTCTGTCTGTCTGTCTATCTATCTATCTATCTATCTATCTATCTATCTATCTATCTATCTATCTATCCATCTGTCTGTCTGTCTATCTGTCTATTTATCTATCTATATCTCTGTCTCTCTGCCTGTCTGTCTGTCTGTCTGTCTGTCTGTCTGTCTGTCTATCTATCTATCTATCTATCAATCTATCTATCTATCTATCTATCTATCTATCTATCTATCTATCTATCTATCTGTCTGTCTGTCTGTCTGTCTGTCTGTCTGTCTGTCTATCTATCCGTGTACCTATGTATGTTGTTGTTGTTGTTGTTGTTGTTGTTTTTACTATCCATCCATCCCTGATATCTGCAGTGTACATTAAAAAGCTTAAGCAGAAGTTTAACAGAGAAATCTGTAAGTCTTCCATCAGCTTTCTACTTTTCTTCACTCACCATCAGTTGCTAGTTAGTTCTTATAATAAGTTTATATTTATAAATCTAAAGAGTTACCTGACTGTCCCTTCTACACACACACACACACACACACACACACACACACACACACACACACACACACTCTGCATGTCCATAAAAGGTCTTTAAACATCTCTTACACTGATGGGTGTGTGCTCGTGCCAGTCTGTGACGTATCTGACTGGCTCAGTGATTAGTACGGCTCAGTGGGCGGTGGTGAGTGTGCAGAGTCGCTGTACTCATCCAGCCTTGTATAACACCAGCGGTGTGTAATGAGACAGAGTTCAGGCAGAGAATAACCTTTGTCTCTTGCCTTTGTCCTGGTCATGATCTGCTTTTTATATCAGATATGCTGTAGGTGTGTTACTTTGTCAACCAACAGACTTTAACAAATATGAACAAATATTAAATGGAGGGGTGCCAACAATTCTGAAACCAGGGTTTTGAAACTTTAAAAAATAAATATGTTTAATTTTTGGAAATGGAAGAGTCTCACTGAAAGTGCCTGTTTGTCTGTCTATTTAGTTATCTGTCTGTCTGTCTATCTGCCTGCCTGTCTAACTATCTGACTCTCTCTCTCTCTCTCCTTGTCTGCCTGTCTGTCTGTCTGTCTCTCTGTTTGTCTGGCGGCCTATCATATTGTCTGTCTGTCTGCCTTTTTGTCTGTGTGCCTGTCTGTCTGTTGGTCATTGTATCTGCCTGTCAGTCAGTACACCTGCCTGCTTGTCTATCTGTCTGTCTCTCTTTCTAATTATCTATCTGTCTGCCTGTCACCTTGTCTCCTGTCTATCTATCTACCTGTCTGTCTCTCTGCCTTTTTTCTGTCTGCCTGTATGTCTGTCCTATCTGTCTCAAATTCTGCCCATCTGCTTTCTTAGCTGTCTTCCTGTCTGTCTGTCTATTTGCCTGTCTGCCTGTCTCTCAGTCTGCCTGTCTGACTGTCTGACTCTCGTTCTCTCTTCTTGTTTGCCTGCCTGCCTGCCTGTCTCTCTGTCTGTCTGTCCTATCTGTCTCATATTCTGACTGTCTGCTTTCTTATCTGTCTTCCTGTGTGTCTGTCTGTTGGTCTGTCTGCCTGTCTGTCTGTCCTACCTGTCTCACATTCTGCCCGTCTCCTTTCTTACCCGTATTCCTGTCCGTCTGTCTCTCAGTCTGCCTGTCTAACTGTCTGCCTTTTTGTCTGCCTGCACACCTGCCTGCTTGTCTATCTGTCTATCGAATTATCTATCTGTCTGCCTGTCGTCTTGTCTCCTGTCTATCTGTCTACCTGTCTGTCTGTCTGTCTCATTATATATCATTGTTAATAAATGACATTCACTGTGTCTGAGTAGAACTATAATTTTATACTATAATATTGTGTGTGTGTGTGTGTGTGTGTGTGTGTGTGTGTGTGTGTTACAGGACAACGTCCTTTGTGTTGTGTGCTCTGTACGCTGTGGTTATTTTCCTCGGCCGGTACCTGATGAGAGACAGACAGAAGTTTGACCTGCGTGTTCCGCTGGTGCTCTGGTCCCTTAGTCTGGCTGTGTTCAGGTGAGTTCAAGGACCTATCTATCTATCTATCTATCTATCTATCTATCTATCTATCTATCTATCTATCTATCTATCTATCTATCTATCTATCTATTTATTTATTATTAATTTAAGGTTAGTGCTTCATTAGTTCGTGATTAGTGAGCACAGTGATGTGTTTTGTCCTCAGTATAATAGGAACAGTGCGTACCGGATCCTACATGCTGCACCATCTCAGCGCCAGCGGATTCAGACAGACCGTGTGTGACACGAGCTTCTACAGCGCCCCCATCAGCAAGTTCTGGGCCTACGCCTTCGTCCTCAGCAAGGTGCCGGAGTTCGGTGAGCTCTTGTCTTTATTTACAAATAAAACCCTATTATCTTAACACTGTTTTCTATCCAACGACAGACAAAAAACAGATTTATTAAAAACACACCTTCAAAATATAAATTCAATTTACTTATTTATCAGCTTTTTTTTTTTTTTTTTTTTTTTTTTTTACACAAAAAAGAAAAAATACAGCAGCGGCCCCTGAATTAGGGGTCGTGACCCCATGTGGGGTTGTTTGATCTTCAAATGGGGGTCGTTAGAGAAGCGCAACTCGCAGAACTCACTGCTTTTATTCATTTATTTTACGTTTAAGTTCATATTACGTATATCGTTCTAACTATGGAGATTTTATTTGTTACTATTTTGAACGTTTAATTGGAGGCACATTCATACAAGCCACATTAAAAATAGACGCATTTTGCTGTCCACCTACCCCCGCTAGTTCCTCGACATTAATTATAAGATAAGCTAAGTTTTTTTGAGACGCTTTATTGATCCCAAGGGGAAATTAGAGTGTTTTAGCAGCATACATAAAAGATAAGGCACAAAATACACATAAGAATAAAATAAAGATAAAATATTGAAAGATACATTTTAAAAGGGGAAACATTTTTTAAAAATGCATACGTAGCATAGATACATTATAAATATATTATAATATAGGTATAGAGTAGATATACAGTCATGTGAAGAAATAAGTACCCCCCATGCAAATTGTTGGCTTTTTTTTTTACATATTTGGACGAGCAATCCTCTTTGATCCTCTTTGCACAGCGCCTATTAATGAAGTTGACACGTCAACAAAACCACAAGGAACATTAGCCTTTTCAATCATTTATTCAACAGAAATATCAATAGATGTGATATTCTTCTGTGAAAAAAGTAAGTACACCCCTACATTTATCACACCTTCAAATCCATAAAATTAGACTCAGGTGTTGAATATTAGGTGCCAGTGATTAGAACCTGTTTAAGGAGTGCAGGTGGAACCCGTCTTATTTATACCCCTCTCATATCTAGTGTCTGGTTTTCCCTTTGTTATTGAGGTGTGTGGTGTCATCATGCCAAGATCTAAAGAGTTCTATAAGGCCTTCAGAAAGAAGGTTGTGGATGCCTATGAGTCTGGGAAGGGATTTAAAAAGATCTCCAAATTATTTGAAATACATCACTCCACTGTAAGGAGGATCATCTACAAATGGCGCAGATTTCAAACGGCTGCCGATTAGTCCAGGACTGGCCGTCCCAGCGAATTCAGCCCAAGACCAGACCGTCTGATGCAAAAAGAAGTCTCCAAGAGCCCCAAAATTTAATCACAGGATCTGCTAGTAAGTCTTGCAACTGTTGGTGCATGCTTCTATAATCAGAAAGAGATAGGTAAGGACCAGGCCTTTTGGAATAATGTGCTCTGGACAGGCGAATCAAAGATAGAGTTGTTTGGCCACAGTAACAGCAGACATGTTTGGCGCAGACAGCTTTTCAGGAGAAGCACCTCATACCAACTGTGAAGCACGGTGGTGGAAATGTTATGGTTTGGGGTTGCTTCACTGCCTCAGGGACTATTGAAATTTCTGTTGAATAAATGCTTGAAAAAAGTTAATTTTCCTTGTGGTTTTGTTCAAGTGTATCAACTTTATTAATAGGCACATATGTTTCAAAGATGATCAAATGTTTGCTGTCCAAATATGTTAAAAAAAAGCCAACAATTTCCTTGGGGTGTACTTATTTTCTACATGCATTTATATAGAATATAAATAGTCATTTGGATCATTACTACAACAACATTTTTTTAAAATACAAAATGATCTAATTTATATTCTGCATGCATGCACTTATTAAATGGTCTGAGCAATAAACAAGATTTTTGGTATTTTGGTTCTGTGTCACGTCCCCCAGGAGACACGGTGTTCATCGTTCTGCGTAAGCAGCGTCTGATCTTCCTGCACTGGTACCACCACATCACGGTGCTGCTGTACACGTGGTACACCTATAGAGATCGAGCTGCAGGAGGCTGCTGGTTCATCACCATGAACTACACCGTGCACTCGCTCATGTACAGCTACTACGCGGCGAAAGCGGCCGGCCTGCGCCTTCCTCGGCCCTGCGCCATGATCATCACCGCCCTCCAGACTCTACAGATGGCTCTGGGCCTGACGGTGCTGGTACTCGTGTACCGCTGGCAGAACGACACGACGTGCAGATCCACGGACAGCAACATCACCTGGGGCTTGCTCATGTACCTCAGCTACCTGCTGCTCTTCGCTTCCTTCTTCTACCAGTCCTACATGAAGGGAGGGAAGAAGGACACGGCCGGGGAGACAAGAGTTAAAGCTGAATAGCATGTTTTGGGCAGGAGTGGGTGCTGTCTTTCTGTCTGTCTCTTTAACTAGCTGTCTGTCTGTCCAGAGCTTGAATTATGGGATCTCAGGTGTGTATGTATCAGGAAACATATGAAGTGTTCAGTTAACAGGTTTACACTGTATGACTGTCAAAAATGGCATAATCATTAACATAATTATTTGCTTGTGAGTTGAGATCGGTGGTCTTAGAGCACGTAATGTGATGTTCTCACTGCAACCAAAGACATCCAATGTCAAAGTTCTAGCAGTGTAAGAAATTTTTATGAAAAACCCAGAGTGTGATCGCTGCTACGACGCCCGTCGAAAATCCACCAATACAAAAAAAAAACCACGGCACAGGATGACGCAAAACACACCACAGCTACAAATACATAGTAATACATAGTAATCGTGAACTAAACATGCTAACAGACAGAAAAATTCGCCGTATTTCCTTTGAAAACCTGTGTTTATGCAAGCCCGCTGATTTCCCGATCTCACTGATTGACGATGTAAACTATGCAGAATTGTATAATCTGACATGGAGAACACACGTTTTCGCACATTCTTTTATTGAATTCGGCTGAACTTCACGTCTCCTTTTTAAAAATAATTTAAACAAATTAAACCCTAAGACATTTGAGAATATCCATATATTAGCTCGCTGACAGCAGCAGTGACATCATAAGTCCAACTGGCCCTCAATGGAAAATGTAATAAAGCTTCAATAAGCTTCTCTATTATTATAATTAAAATTTTAAAAAAAAATACATCTAAAAAGATGTAAATTTATTCTCTGCCACATACTGTATGAGCTGGCATTATCTTTCTATCGGACTATCTGTGATTATGTTTATTGATTTGACGCTTAAAAACACTGTGAACCAGCCGAATTCTAGTTAGTAATATACGATTGCTTATAAAAATAACTATTAAAGCAATTCCGTATAAAATACTTGAACACACAAGCCTAATAAGAGGTGTAGTACACTGTAGTGCAGTGGCCACCAACCCTGTTCCTGGAGATCTACCTTCCTTCCTGAAGACTTTAGCTCCAACCATAATCGTGCCCACCTGACCATCTAATCATTGCCTCAAGAAGTTCTTCTAATCAACTAAAACATGTTTGGTAGATTTTGGTTGGAGATGAAACCTGCAGGAAGGTAGATCTCAAGGAAGAGCATTGGTGAGTACACCCCTGCTGTGGTGTGACCTTACAGTCAGACACTGCCCCCTGGTGGTATAACGCAAACACCCTGTCTGTCTTCTGTATGTCTGTCAGATTCTATCTAATTTACTTTTAATGTTAACTCACCGTGGCCAGTAAAGAGAAACCTCTAACCCTCACATCAGTCAAAATATATTATTATAAAACTATATTATAGTATATAAGCTAGTGTTTCCCACATGGTGTCCTGTAGGTGTGGATTCTGGCACCAATGGTTTATTGCTACCAAACTGTACTGGATCCCAAATCAGCTTCAGAGAAGCACACTGTCTAACCCGGTTCCTGTGAATCTAATCAGTGACTTTTACACTTACAGTATATGGACACTTATATGGAGCCTGGAATCTGATCTTATATCAGAGCTCTCACTCTGAGATTCTCGAGGCCCCAAATGCCCCAAATCATAACTTTTATTTACAACCATTTATTTTATCATGGTCTATTCCTAACAGCATCTATTCATCCATCAATGAATTCAACAGAATACCTGTCCATCCACCTATCCATGAATCCAACAGCATAGCCATCCATCGATCTATTTTTCTATCCATCCATCCATGAATCCAACAGTATATCCATCCATCCATCCATCCATCCATCCATCCATCCATCCATCCATCCATCCATCCATCCATCCATCCATCCATCTATGAATCCAACAGAATACCCATCCATCCATTGATCCATCCATCTATCCATGAATAAAACAGTATACCCATCCATCCATCCATTCATCCATCCATGAATCCAATAGTATATCCATCCATCCATCCATCCATCCATCCATCCATCTATGAATCCAACAGAATACCCATCCATCCCTTGATCCATCCATCTATCCATGAATAAAACAGTATACCCATCCATCCATCTATCCACCTATGCATCCATGAATCCAACAGTGTATCCATCCATCCATTAATCCAACATTACTGTATACCCATCCATCCATCCATCCATCCATGATCCAACAGTATATCCATCCATCCATCCATCCATCCATGAATCCAAGAGTATACCCATCCATCTTTCCATCCATCTGTCAGTATATCCATCCATCTGTCCATCCATCAATCCATTCATCCAACCATCTGTCTATCCATTCATCTGTCCATCCATTGAACTGTTTATCCAGCCATTTATCCATTAGTATATAAGGGAAATTCTCAAACTACCCGGTGTCACCCAGATGAGGATGAGGTTCCCTTTTGAGTCTGGTTCCTCTCTCAAGGTTTCTTCCTCATAACATCTCAGGGAGTTTTTTCTTGCCACCGTCACCTCTGGCTTGCTCATTAGGGATAAATTTATAAATGTAAAATTTACATCGCTAAATTTTGCTTATATTTCTGTAAAGCTGCTTTGTGAGAGTGTCCATTGTTAAAAGTGAATTTTAAAAAAGTATACAATAAAATAAAATTGAATTGAATTGATTATATCCAACTATCCATCCATCTATCCATCAGTATATACATATGTCTGTGTGTGTGCATTTTAATGTAAATGTAATCTAATAAATTTGTCTATTAATGTAAGTTCTGAATAGCTGTATAAAGGTGCCTAAAACAGCATTTAAACCTTTTTATATTTTACATTTAAGAATAAACTCTGTATTTTATTTACATATAAACTCTGTACTACCTTTTTAAATCCATTTGAATGTGCCTTAATTGTCCTCACATTGAAAATAATTTCTAACAGCTGTCTAAAAGAGCTGTACATTATTGTTTTTTTTTTTTAAATAAATAAATGCTGTCGTATTAAGTGTTTTATTAATCAGTTCTGACTCAAAAGACAAAGACTAAGGTGAATTAATATACACAGCTAATAATCACTGTATGAGTGAACTGTCTGTCCCTATATACAGCCAGAAAACCCTACATTCATACTAGCAGGCAATAAGTCACTCGTGTCGCTTGTAGTTTGTCTCTTGTGGGCGTGTAGTGACTGCTACTGCTGTCACTTGTGGGCGTGACCTGTCCAACAAGTTCTGATGAGAAACAGTAGTATGTATATATAGCTTTGAAAGCTAAAAGGTTAAACATGAATTCAATAACGCACCAATCAGTGTCAAAATTGTTTGTTTGATTTAAAGCTGCAGTACTGAACTTTTGCCTCTCTATCGCCATCTCTGTTTGAAACATAAAACTGCATAAAAAAAGTTAAACATAAAAAGTTACTTGTGGAGTTTTTATTTATTTATTTATTTTTTTAATGTGGGTTTTGCTTCTGCACTGCTCCTCTGCGCAGATGAATCTGATGCTTTGAGGTATTCGTATGTGTTGTATATTAGCTCCAATATTTGATAAGGACGCGGTTTTCTTGGAGTAGAGGTGAGTTGCTCTCTCTCATAGCTAGCATTGACAACAGCACAAACACAAACAAACAACAACATAGGAAACTCGATACCTAGCTGAATCAAGTGAACAAGGGTACTAATGTTAGCTAGCTAACTAGTGGGCCACTGAAATATCTTATCTGTTCAGCAGGAAAAAGCCATCTCTGCATCAGTCTTCAATCCCTTCAGAGTTTTCGCCACCTCTCAAAAGTCATGCCGATATTTATTCTCGTTTTAGCATGGGCTCTGTGGATTTCCCTTTTTGACTGCAGTTCAACGTTTCTTGGTTTTGACAACAGCTGATTCCCCAGATGTCAACGATGATAGCGTTTAAAACTATCCAGATTAAAAGCAGGCATCTAGATGACAAGTTGAAATTCTAAGCAACTGTTGTAAGGACAAGCTACAAACACCACCATCCTCAGCCCCCCCCCCCCCCCCCCCCCCACACACACACACACACACGATATAGTAGCCGGGTCTTCTTCTTCCTGTTTGTGGACGTGACATGAAATGTGGTCACATCAAAGGCCAAGCAAAATGAAAACTGACAATTCACTCAAAATCCTACCCGACAGCTCAAATTATAAATCATTATTATAAGTTCACCATTGCTAATTGGGGTAAGGTAAGGAGACAGTTTTGAACACTGAGTTTTTACATACTTGCTCAATAATTGATTTTCGTTCATTTTTAACCAAAAAAAGTTGGATACTGCAGCTTTAAATGTTAAATGCCTGGCTTTTGATTAGCAAAAAGAAAGATTAGCAAAGCAAGCTAAATGTACTAGTAATGATCTTTAGAAGTCATTATAAGTTGCATTTTCAGTTGAATTTGGGGAAACCACTCGAAGCATTCGTTGTGTTGAACTATTTCAGTTGCTTTTGTTTGAATTGTTTATTGCAAACAGCTGAAAGTCTGTAAATTTTGACAATAAACCTGATTTGCAACTGAGGGTGAATAATTTTGAAAGTGATGGCCAATGTATGGTAACCCATACTTGGAATTTGTCCTCTGCATTTAACCCATCCAAGTTAGTGCACACACATTAGGAGTTGTGAGTAGTGAACACACACACACTACAAACTGTGAACACACCCGGAGCAGTGGGCAGCCATTTTTGCCACGGTGCCCGGGGAGCAGTTGAGGGTTAAGGGCCTTGCTCAAGTACCCAACAGTGGCAGCTTGGCAGTGCTGGGATTTGAACTCACAACCTTCCGATCTGTAACCCAACATCTTAACCACTGAGCTACCACCCCCCCCCCCAGTTGAATGCAACTGTATAAGTTTTTCTTTGACTTTTGTGTGTCAAAGAGCAAATGGAAATTAATTGCAGGTAGGAATTAAGGTTGTGAGCGGGGAACTGGAGAAATGTTGAAACGTCGAACCACACGGGACGTAGGATCGGTTCAAGGAATCATTCAAGCCAGTTGTTTAGATTGGTGACTTTACAGTGTTTTATCTAATCTGCATAAAATTCAGAAAATCTCAGATGAAATGTTGCTGAAGTCACGGTTCTGTGTCACGCACATACACTGAAAACTAATGTATTGTTGCTTGCTAGTATGAACATAAGGTTACATTAATGAAAAAATATATATCTAAAAATAAATTGTATAGCATTCATTTAATAACTAACAGCAATGATAATAAATTGTTCTTCTCCATGAGATGCACATTACTGTACTACCATTATAACTGTTCATATTATTATTATTATTATTATTATTATTATTATTAATAATAATAATCATCATCATCATCATCATCATCATCATCAAAGCAGCATTTTTGGGGGCCTTTTTCCCCCAGGTATAGACAGGTCTCAGGATGATGTGAGCCAACTTTGGTGAAGATTGGCAAAATTTCAAGGAGGTTATTATAACTTTTGACTAGTAAGTTGCGCTGTCACGAAATTTGTTGCATAGCCTCAGGGCATAGTCCTGAAAATGTCTACCAAAATTTATGTCAGTGTGCAGGGTCGTTGCTGAGATACAGCCTCACTTCCTGTTCCTATTCCTGTCAGATTTGTTGGCAGATTATTGGCAAACCATTTGCACTATCAACATTCTTTGTCCAGGTTGCTCTGAAGATGATGTATGCCAAATTTGGTGTTGACTGGACATAATTTGGATGAGGAGTAGAGAAAAAAATAACACAACAGTTTTTGACAGAATCCAAGATGGCAGAAAATCTAATTAGGCAGAAATTGATGTCATAGAGTGCGTTGAACTAATCTGGACTAAATTTTTGACACACGGTTCAAAAGGTATGACCATAAACGTGCTTCCGAATTAGGCTCAACTTTGACCCAAAGGTGGCGCTAGAGCATTGGTAGCATTTGGCCCAAATTTGGTCAGAATGTGCGTTAGACCCTCCCTAATCAGTGTGCCAAATCACAACGTTTTACTAGATGGTTCTATGGGCTGCCAGATACACTCTAGCCAGAAGAAGAAGAAGAAGAAGAAGAAGAAGAAGAAGAAGAAGGACATACTTTAAGTTTGTTCAAGATGTTCCGTATGTCTATTTGTAGATGTGGACAATGAAAATTATGTGTCAAACTATGTTTACTATTTTGAATCTTTCTAACAGAACTTCTTAAAAACAAACTGCCTCCAGGTTAATCAATCACCACTGACAAACACACACACACACACACACACACACACACACACACACACACACACACACACACACACACACACACACACACACACACACACATTTTTAAAGAAAAAACCAAGCAAACCTTCACAGTGTTGAATTTAAAAAAATAAAAAAAAAGTCCGTCATGCACAGCTGGACTGATATAAAGACTATAAGATATACACTGATTGAAGTGTATCAGTGTAGGTGTTAATCCAGCCCTGACCTTGTGACTGTATTATCTGAGTGAGGGGTGAGTGTGGAAACACTGGACCATGATTCCTTGATCTTGAAGCTCAGCTCATTTGGATTATTGACTGAAAGCTGTGCTTCTTTCCGCTGATGTTTTGATCCTAGTTGGACTTTTGCTTCTGGATACCGTGTAAACTGATTAAAAAGTCCAAACGTTAACAGTGATTAAAGTAATTAGTAAACTTGTGCTATTTGAAACCTGATGCTTTGAGGGGAGGGCTTTACAGCACCATGTGGGCTGAAGTGAACCGCACTGAGAAAAGCTCACGAGAGAAAGCTGAACCCTCTGGAAGGACACTCACGAGTTTTATTTTTAATGACGTGACTGCCACGCTGATCCTGAGAGACGGAAAATGAGGGAATCCTGCAGAGTTGAAGCTTCCTTCTGATGCCTCGTGAAATAATGTCGCTTTGGGTGCTTTTACCCGTCACTTTGCCTCTCTGCACCATCTCCGGAGCATGGATTGTGTGAGTGTGTAAAGATCCATCGTTAATTACAGTACTAACACCGCTGACACTTGAAAGGGCTTTCTACGGGGATGTTAACGTCTAACGTGTGTGTCTATGAACTTTGTATATCATAACTATAATTCCCTGACCTTATGTTACAGTTTATGATATTATCTTGCTGTATATTAATAGTAAATGGAAGTGAGTCATAAAAATGCTGCATGTTTGAAGATATAATTTGCTTTGAACAGTATGTTTACAAAATCGCAATCTAATCTTCGGGATTAAACTAACTCATTTAAAAATGAACTAAAGTAATAAATAGGAAGTCATACATCATCCGTGTCCTACTCTCCCCAGAAAAGGCAAACCACAAGCTTAAAGAAAAGTACAATTTAATTCAAATTATCAATAAAAGTGGCCACAATAACAATATAATGATGATTACAAACGATTATCATTGAACACATAGTGTGTGGGTATATAAAGAGGTTACATTTTCACGATTACAATATAAGGAATAAAGCAAGGTGTGCTGTTATAGGAAAGTGATCAACAGCCACCATGAAGTGTTTATTCCTCTTATACCACAGCAATTTACCAACGATTACAATTTCTTTTTTATTAAAGAACGATACATCATGATTATTAATATTTTAATGTGTGGAACGTCTATCAAACAAGTTACGTTATAGCAGCTGTAAACACTCATTTCCTCACCAGCCTCTCTTTTATTCTCTCTCTTAAAGTTAATAAGACAAAAAATATATATAAATAAATAAATAAAACGCAGCTTGTCATCTTTTGTTGCTGAAAAATCGCAAAGAAGCGTAAAGTCCCGAAGATGTCGGAAAACTCAAAGTTACAGCTTTACCTCCGACCGTTGCAAAGCGCTGACACTGGAGACTCCTTCCGTAAATGTTAAATAAACATCTCCTTAGAAGAAGAAATCTCCTAGGAGAAGAAAACTTCACCATATCACCGCTTACACTTGTTTTTCCTTGCTAAATAACGCATTTATTCATTTGTTTGCTATTAGACTTAGATTTCCACGACAAAGTGGAGAAAATGTGATGAAGTTCCCTAAATAAATACAATGAAATGCACTGTGTGCTAAAATGTG
Source organism: Cranoglanis bouderius (assembly GCA_023630585.1). Classification (NCBI taxonomy): domain Eukaryota; kingdom Metazoa; phylum Chordata; class Actinopteri; order Siluriformes; family Cranoglanididae; genus Cranoglanis; species Cranoglanis bouderius. Next base: position 17,411,209 of record CM042562.1, on the reverse strand, counting down.
CCTTTACAGTGGAGAAAATGAGATGCAGAGCCCTATAGACTCCTGTACATGCAAGAAAATGTGATGAAATGCCATCTGGGTGCTCTAAAGATAACAGAATAAGGTATAATAAGAGCACATAAGCTGTATGAATATATATAGTTGCAATCAAAATTATTAAACTCCCATTGCAAATCGGGTTTATTGTCAAAATTTACAGACTTTCAGCTGTTTGCGATGAACAAATCAAACGAAAGCAACTGGAATAGTTCAACACGACGAACGCTTCGAGTGGTTTCCCCAAATTCAACTGAAAATGCAACTTATAATGACTTCTCCAGTCTCAAAATTATTCAACCCCCTGAACAGAATCCCTCACAACAGCACAAATATGCAAAACAGGTGTTGTCTCAACAGATATTGTCTTCCAACAAGGCTTGGTTGCAGAAGAAGTTCTGGAAGATTCTACAGGGCCATCACAGTCACCTGACTTGAACCCCTATAGAAAATCTCTGGTGGGATTTGAAGAAGGTGGTTGCAGCACACGAACCCAAGAATATTACTGAACTGGAGGTCATTGCTCATGAGGAACGGGCTAAGATTCCTCAGGAACGCTGCCAGAAGCTGGTGTCTGGCTGTGCATCTCGTTTGCAGCAGGTCATAACAGCAAAAGGGTCTCTACTGAGTACTAAAGATGGTTGCCATGAAGGGATTGAATCATTTTGAGACTGGAGAAGTCATTATAAGTTGCATTTTCGGTTGAATTTGGGGAAACCACTCGAAGCATTCGTCGTGTTGAACTATTCCAGTTGCTTTTGTTTGCTTTGTTCATCGTAAACAGCTGAAAGTCTGTAAATTTTGACAATAAACCTGATTTGCAACTGGGGTTGAATAATTTTCATTGCAACTGTATACCAACCGGATAAAGGTTGCTTAATGAAAGCTGTAAATCCTTTACTTTACATAGAACTGAATGTGGAAATAAATAAATAAATAAACAAACAAATGACTCACTGTATTCTGTGTGAAAGTTCAGACGAAAGCTGGCATCTTTGTCGGGTTAAGTTGTTAATATCACACCACATCGAACACAACAGCAACAATGTCCTTTATCCCAAAAGCTTTGAGACAGGATCGGTCGAGTAAAACTCAAACCCACCCTCGTCTGAGTTATCATTTAAACCGATAGCTAACTAACTAACTCAGATCCTGCATGGCTGGATAACATTTAATAATGAACTTAATCTGGGTGTTAGAGGAGGGAGAATGGATTAAAGATGATGCTATACAGTTATTCATTCACTAACCTCCTTTTCTGTATGGAGGCCAAAAAGATCTCTCACTTATTGTCCAAGTATAGACGTCTTCACTCGATCCACTGTTTCGATTTTTTTCTTAATGTTTTACTGGATGTCCACGGATTTATATTTCTCTGTTTTTCTTATTGTTACACTTTATCTCACTCTATCTTTCTTTTCGTTACATTTTCACTCCTCTATCTTTTCGTATCCAGTCTTTTTTTTAAGTCAGGGTGAATGTTTATTTCATTTCTACAGATTGTCTAAAGTTAGCATCTGTAGTTTTTCACTGGATCTACTGGAGCTGATGTAGCTAATAAGAAACTTACTTTTTTCTGTTGAAGCGCACACATTTTGCTCAGACGACATCCAGTTCTTTCGTCAAAAAAAAAAAAAAGTCAAAGTAATGTTATCTGTCATGCGCACGGTATGCCAGAGACAACTGTACGATGAAATGCTTATGGAGACGCTCTGTAAACTGGCTAAGGCACAGACACAACAAACAACCCTTCTCTAAGAGAAGTGACTCGACAGTAATTTCAATAAATACAAATAATATGAGGTGGTTTAGGACACAGTGGGACGTCCTGTCATGTATAAAACATGAAAAATCTTCACCACCATGTTACAGGGGCCGCCATCTTGGACAATGTGCAGTTTAGTATCGTGGTGCGTGCAAGTCGTGTCGGAAAGATCGTATTTACGAGATGAACGCCACCACAAAGTCGTCATTACGAGTAGGAAATTTCTTTGAGCCCAGAGTTTCCGAGTTGGGGGCGTGCCAATAAGAAAACATCAATGGATGCAACGTCTGTAGTTGATAGTAAATTTGTTGAAATTGTATGTTTACTCGTCTCAGAAGCTGATTTCAGTTATTATGTGTTTGGTTTATGCAGCAAGTTATTGTCAGGCTTTTTTAGTTACAATAAAACAAGCTAATTTCCTGCACAAAATACGATAGCATTGTACAATTACGATATAATATGTAACAGTAAAGTTTACAGTGGCTTCATAAATTGATTAATAATATTCAAAAAAAAAAAGCAAAACACACCTGATGCGCATTCTTTGTTCTTCATTCAAAGTGACTTGAACGCACCTGACGTCGTAATTACGACGTCCCAACTCGTAAATACGAACTTTCCAGGAGGACAGGAGGAGTCACTCCGCCTCCTAAGCCACGCCCTCTTACGTTTTGAATGAGAAATTGTTTGGAAGGTGATGAAAGCTGATGTAAATACAGGCACTTCCTTCTACATAATCGTTTATTTCTAAATGACATTGCAGTGCGTAATGATTTCGATATTTGGGCACATACGTAGTATTTACATACACAAAGGATTTTGGATATAACAGACTTTCATTACAGCTTTGCCGAAGTCTTTCTCGTAGCTCACAGACCTCACACACTAAACATGCCCTGGCTAATCCATTACATATGGAGGAAGTCAGGGACGATGAATGTATTAATGTAGTTTGCTTTAAGAGCCTATCCACTGTGGAAACGCACAGATTCCTCCTGCCAGTCCATGGACCTGAACTTAGATACAAATGTCATAGATACAAATCCTTAACCTCTGTGATTAATTTCTCTCTTTTCCCCCCCCCCACAGATACGCCATGGCAGTGTATAACCAGCATGTCTGCCCTATAAATAACTGGTAAAGTTATTTACTTTAACATAGCTCACTTCCTCTTACTGTCTTATAAGGTTTAGTTCTAATTTGTGTGGGTTAGTATGTTGGATCTAAAACAAAACTGTGACTATTAGCGGATTAACGTACGTCTGCTCTGTGAGAACAGCAATGTTAAAAGGTTTTTCAGTCATAACTCAATTTTAAATACTGTAGTTAGTGCATTCTGCCCTTTGTAGAGCAGCACAGGAAACGGGACAAGTGAACTTAGTTGGTACTTGCAAATCCTTCATAAACGGTGACACACAATTCAAACGTTTGTGTAAGAAATTAATGATGACTGCTGTAATCTCTTACAAACTGCACTGGACTGTTTGAAGCTGATCTTCGACCTGTGTCACATGATTGCTGTCCGGTTTATTGATGTGACACGGAGGCGATAAGAGCAGGACGGAATTGTGTACTCAAAATGTGCTTATTAGGGGCAAACCAAGAATCGTACTTAATAAATCAACAAACACACTATGACAGGGTGAGAAAATGTTTTGTTTTTTGTTTGTTTTTTTAAAGATAATGTTAAAGATAGCTTTTGCTCTGTGTATTCTTAAAATCCAACCTACTGTATGTACGCTTATTACTTCAAATTCCACGATAACCCGAGACTAAATATGAGCCACTGCGAAACGTTTATGTAATACAGATGAATAAAATGCCATTTTCTTGCTCAACTCAATGACCAACAATCTCAGCTCACCTCGACTTATGTTCTCCTGCTTGTTCTTGTCCCCTTTAAAAAAAGAAAAGAAAAGAAAAGAAAATCAGACTTACATCCTATACATCCTTCAAAACCTCACCAAAGAGCATATCGCTTTGTAGAGCAATTAACATACACATGGAGCTTGTATTTGTGCTGGATTGTGGGGAAATACAGCCTGTAAAACTAGCGGCTAGTTCGTTAGCTTTGCTTTGCATGGCATTGCATATTTGCATATTAAAAAAATTATAATTTGCCCTACAATTTCACAGTCCATTCTTTGTTAAACTTCTTTTTTTTACTATTAATTTTACACAGGTTTTCAGGTATTATTATATTTATATTTAAAAAAAATATATAAATGCAGTAATTCGCATGGAAACACAGAGGGTTTAAAAAGAACAAACAACTAAGATTGAACAGGTAAGACTAGCGCTGCGATTTAACCCGGCAGTGGGAAGTCTGGACTCGGAATGATGTCATTTCTGAGCTTGTCGCGATTAATGCCACGTTTACGACAACTGGGAACTACTTCCCACCTTAGAGTGTTCACGCTGAAGTCGCGTAATAAATGAACACAAGCTGTAAGCGGTCCACAAAAATGAAAGTTGGAATTAAAGTTGTTTGTTTAGTGCTTTGTTTATTTGTGATCATTCACTGTTAAAAGCGCTGCAAAGTACACGAAAGAGCAGTTTCAGTAAAAAAAAAAAACTTTCAGAAAGCAAATTAACATTTCAGATATCAAAGTTTCACCCAGTGTTTAGCGATTTCAGATATAAACTCAAAAGATGGCTTAAAAGCCTTAAATCACAAAATCGGACATTTCCCAGTTCCCATAGGGTCACAAATGCAGCATACATACAAAGTGGGAAGAAAAAAACATGGACGCCTCCATGAAATCGTGCGTTTTTTTTTTTTTTTTTTTAGCAACAAGCTAGCCAGCTAACATTAGCGATTATGAGTTTATGATGTATTCACTTTACTTCCTTATAGATTGGATGCGTCTTTGCTGATTGATCTAAAATAAATATCATTTAAAGTAGTGAAGTGATGTTTTATTTACTGTCGACACCGCGAGCGGCCATGTTGACATGACGTCACTTGGTGAACCTGGTGGTTAATTGACCTTGATCTTCCCGAGCTGAGAGGGCATTTTCTTTAGTTTTGCCTAGTAAGCTTGAGGCAAACGCAGCATTAGTAACTAGAAAGGCAACAGGAAATAGCGACCATATAAGGAAAGTTAGATGAAAAACACAGAGTATGAGGGGGCAACGGGGACAGAATCAGAGCAGACATGATAAGTAACCAATCACTGGTCAGTTGTCAATAACGAATATTGATGAGGAGACATGGGGCAATCAGTGCAGTGTGTCCGGGGGCAAAATGTCGCATTCATGATCATTTCATTGCCAAGATGATAGAGTTTAATTTCCTAGCATCTAGTTTGGACCATCGGATTCGTCGTGACGCTCCTCCCTCTTCCTCTTTAGGATAAATGTACAGGTTTGGTCAATGATGAGATGAAATCGAAGCTTTCAGATTATTTTTTGGAGTGCTAAAGTAGCCCAGAACTCAAAAAAAATATTTTTAAAATACATTTTTAAACAATTGTTTTGTTTGTTATTTGTTTTTTTTTTTGTTTTTTTTTTTTAATTAAAATTATAACCAGAGCACTAAATTCACTTTTTAAACATTTAAAACAGAATTTCTCAGGCATAAAACTTGAGAATAACAAACAGCAGTATAGCAGTGTGTGTGTGTGTGTGTGTGTGTGTGTGTGTGTGTGTGTGTGTGTGTGTGTGTGTTTTACAGGGTGTATAACTCGTCCTGTGAGGAGCCTCTGGTGATGCAGAGTGGACAGTCTCCCTGCTGCACTCTGGATAACATTCCTCTCATCAGGTATCTAATACCTGAATAACTAATACACTTTCTGATTTCTATTTATTCCTAATTTTCTATAATATCATTATAATTTAACATCATACAGGCACAGGTCAAATCAAAGAACATAGCAAAATAAATAAATAAATGAATTCCAGACTCCTGGAGAAGGTCTACGCAGAAGAAGAAGAAGAATTATACACTACGGCTTTAGTCAGAGCTTTAATATTTTATATTGCAGTGTGTTATTAAAGTTTTGATTAGATTTGAACTAACTTAAATTCATTTAAATATTAATGAGTTAATGAATTACTTAATTAATGTATTTGTTTTATATATTTTTTTATATTCATTAATACATTTTTTTAGTGTTCATTAATAAATTAGTATGTGCTCTCTGTACAGTAAATGTGGTGTGTTGCCTCCAGAGAGTTGCTGGTTCAGTCTCCTCTGCAGTATTGGATCCTTTATGGGTGAGTAATATCAAATTTTTCTCGTAAAGTTGATTTCCTTCCAAATATACAATCACCATCCACTTTATTAGGAACACCTGTGTACCTGCACTTTCATGCAATTATCCAATCAGCCTTGTAGCAGCAGCACAATGAACGAAACCATGCAGATATAGGTAAGTTAATGTTGTAAATACAGACCTGGGTGTGTTCCAGTGACGCTGAATGGTGTGTGTGTGTGTGTGTGTGTGTGTGTGTGTGTTTTCCAGTGATGCTGATTGGACTGTTCCGCTACGCCCAGGTGATGGAGCAGCAGAAGCAGGACAGTGTGTTGAACATGATGGGGCTGTGTTCTGGCTGGCTTTGTGCTGCAGGACTCAGCATGGTGGGAAACTTCCAGGTACGGAAGCCTCAGAGGGACAGTTTACATCTTTTATCAATGTGGCTGCTGGAGCAGTATGAGTTTAACCCTCGTGCAACATGACTGATGTCTGTATCGATGTATTTATCGGTCTTCTCATTAATCTATCTATCTGTCTTTTTAATATGCCTGGTCATCTATGACCTGGTGTCTGTCTACCTGTTTGTCTAGTCATTCACTTGTTTGTCGGTCTGTCTGTCTGTGTGTCTGGTCATCCACCTGTCTGTTTCTGAGACTATCTTGTTATTCACCTGTCTCTCCATCTGTTTTGTCATTCACAGGCCTATCTGTCTTTCTGTCTGCCTGTCTGTCCATCTGTCTGTCTAGTCATCTATCAATCTGTGTGTGTCTTTATGCCTGGTTATCCACAGCTCTGTTTGTCTATCTGTTCATCCTCCTGTCTGTCTGTCTGTCTGTCTGTTATCTACCCATCTGTCTGTCTGTCTGTCTGTCTGTCTGTGTGGATATCCACAGGCCTATCTGTCTTTCTGGTCATCCACCAGTGTGTCCATGTGTCTTTCTGCGTGTCTCGTCATTCACCTGTCTGTCTGTCTGTCTGTCTGTCTTGTCATTCACCTGTCTGCCTGTCTGTCTGTCTTGTCATTCACCTGTCTGCCTGTCTTGTCATTCACCTGTCTGCCTGTCTGTCTGCCTGTCTGTCTGTCTTGTCATTCACCTGTCCACCCCTCTGTCTGTCTATTTGGTCATTAACTGTAAATTGTGTCCTTAAGTAATTTATCTGTCGTTATGTTTGTCTCATCATATATCCATTTGTCTGTCTGTTTATCTGTCTCAGTGTTTACCTGAGACACTGGTGGTCTGGTCATCCACCTGTGTCTGTCTGTCTGTCTGTCTCCTGTCTGTCTTCTTTTCTTTTTATCCTTTAGTCTGTGTGTGTTTAGTCTCAGTTTGTCTGGTTATTCACCTATCTATCTGTCTGTCTGTCTGTCTATCTATCTATCTATCTATCTATCTCTAATCACTCATAACACACTGTTTGCTGTTTCTAATAAATCTCAGAGGTACATATCTCCTGTGTTTCTCTGAATCAGACTTTATTTATACACACCCCGACCACGCCGTGTTTTCCTTCACTGCATTAAAGACTTTCTGACCTGCTGTTAGAATGTACTGGAGCTTTGGTGGAGCTTTGATATGCCTTGGCTTCAGGCTGGACTTTTATTGTCTTTATTGTATTGTATAATATATCTAATATGCTCACTCTAAAACAATTCCCTGCACACTAGGGCTCCGGATGGCTATCTCACTGTAGTTTGTGCACACTGCATCCTCCGATTGTGTGATGTTGAATAAGTGTTTAATCAAACACAAGCTTAGGTTTTTGTTTTAACGACTCTCTTACCTGTCTGTAGTTCTGTGTTCCAGTAATTATTATTAAACCATCAAAAATGAGCTGTTATTTGTAGTTTTTTTTCTCTTATTCATCAGATCACTGGAGGAGGTATTTTAGTCCAAAATATAGCAGTTATGTCAAGATCAAAGAGCAAAAGCAATCCTAAAGGACAAAATCCTAGAAAGCAAAACATTACTCTAAAACTGGGTAGGTTGGTACCGGTGGACATTTTCTGACAAGCAAATTTTAACATAACATCTGAGCACCACGTTCAGGTTATTAGACTCTCACGCCTCTTAGGTTACCAAATTTATCTTCAGTAGAAGCATTCAAGATGGGGATTTTAAATAGCACTGGCCTTTAATCCAACAACCCAGCAAACCTAAAGAGTGAAAGCAATTCTACAAATTGAAAGCAAACATAAAGAGTGAAAGCAAATCTAGAGATTGAAAGCAAATAAAAAAGAGTGAAAGCAAACCTAGAGAGCGAAAGCAAACCTAGAGAGCAAATGCAAACCTAGAGAGCGAATGCAAACCTAGAGAGCAAATGCAAACCTAGAGAGCGAATGTAAACCTAGAGAGCGAAAGCAAACCTAGAGAGCGAATGCAAACCTAGAGAGCGAATGCAAACCTAGAGAGCGAATGCAAACCTAGAGAGCGAATGCAAACCTAGAGAGCGAATGTAAACCTAGAGAGCGAAAGCAAACCTAGAGAGCGAAAGCAAACCTAGAGAGCGAATGTAAACCTAGAGAGCGAAAGCAAACCTAGAGAGCGAAAGCAAACCTAGAGAGCGAATGTAAACCTAGAGAGCGAATGCAAACCTAGAGAGCGAATGCAAACCTAGAGAGCGAATGTAAACCTAGAGAGCGAAAGCAAACCTAGAGAGCGAATGCAAACCTAGAGAGCGAAAGCAAACCTAGAGAGCGAATGCAAACCTAGAGAGCAAATGCAAACCTAGAGAGCGAATGCAAACCTAGAGAGCGAATGCAAACCTAGAGAGCGAATGTAAACCTAGAGAGCGAAAGCAAACCTAGAGAGCGAATGTAAACCTAGAGAGCGAATGCAAACCTAGAGAGCAAATGCAAACCTAGAGAGCGAATGTAAACCTAGAGAGCGAAAGCAAACCTAGAGAGCGAATGTAAACCTAGAGAGCGAATGCAAACCTAGAGAGCGAATGCAAACCTAGAGAGCGAATGCAAACCTAGAGAGCAAATGCAAACCTAGAGAGCGAATGCAAACCTAGAGAGCGAATGTAAACCTAGAGAGCGAAAGCAAACCTAGAGAGCGAATGTAAACCTAGAGAGCGAAAGCAAACCTAGAGAGCGAATGTAAACCTAGAGAGCGAAAGCAAACCTAGAGAGCGAAAGCAAACCTAGAGAGCGAAAGCAAACCTAGAGAGCGAAAGCAAACCTAGAGAGCGAATGTAAACCTAGAGAGCGAAAGCAAACCTAGAGAGCGAATGTAAACCTAGAGAGCGAATGCAAACCTAGAGAGCGAAAGCAAACCTAGAGAGCGAATGTAAACCTAGAGAGCGAAAGCAAACCTAGAGAGCGAATGCAAACCTAGAGAGCGAATGCAAACCTAGAGAGCAAATGCAAACCTAGAGAGCGAATGCAAACCTAGAGAGCGAATGTAAACCTAGAGAGCGAATGCAAACCTAGAGAGCGAATGTAAACCTAGAGAGCGAAAGCAAACCTAGAGAGCGAATGTAAACCTAGAGAGCGAATGCAAACCTAGAGAGCGAATGCAAACCTAGAGAGCGAATGTAAACCTAGAGAGCGAAAGCAAACCTAGAGAGCGAATGTAAACCTAGAGAGCGAATGCAAACCTAGAGAGCGAATGCAAACCTAGAGAGCGAATGCAAACCTAGAGAGCAAATGCAAACCTAGAGAGCGAATGCAAACCTAGAGAGCGAATGTAAACCTAGAGAGCGAAAGCAAACCTAGAGAGCGAATGTAAACCTAGAGAGCGAAAGCAAACCTAGAGAGCGAAAGCAAACCTAGAGAGCGAAAGCAAACCTAGAGAGCGAAAGCAAACCTAGAGAGCGAATGTAAACCTAGAGAGCGAAAGCAAACCTAGAGAGCGAAAGCAAACCTAGAGAGCGAATGTAAACCTAGAGAGCAAATGCAAACCTAGAGAGCGAATGCAAACCTAGAGAGCGAAAGCAAACCTAGAGAGCGAATGTAAACCTAGAGAGCGAAAGCAAACCTAGAGAGCGAATGTAAACCTAGAGAGCAAATGCAAACCTAGAGAGCGAATGCAAACCTAGAGAGCGAATGCAAACCTAGAGAGCAAATGCAAACCTAGAGAGCGAATGCAAACCTAGAGAGCGAATGTAAACCTAGAGAGCGAAAGCAAACCTAGAGAGCGAAAGCAAACCTAGAAAGTGGAAGCAGTTCCAAAGAGCCTAAATTCTGCCTACAACTAATCTGTAGATTATATACACTTTGTTCCTGTGAGTAAAATGACGAGACAGCTTGTGTTCTGAGTAGAGCGTGTACATTTCCTCTCATTGTTCTGTGAAATCAGAGCCTGTCCTCCATGGTTTGGACTCCTGCTGGTTCTGGTTGCTGTGTGGCTGGTCCAAACTCGTCCCTCCTTCTTCTCTCTCGATTCCAAGTGTACCTCAGGGTGTAAAAAATTAAATCAAAAGGAAAAAACAGTTTCTCTTTCACGGACTGAAAAAAAGGGCCTTGCTTGCAGCTGAATAGAACAATAACAGTGTATAGATCCCTCTTCCTCCATGCACAAGAGGTTAAAAGTTCTTATGATCTTAAATAAAACCAGAGTGAACTGGTTTGCAGTTCAGATTCTGGTTAGTGTCTACTGTTACTTTAGTTTTGCACTGAAGCTTTCTGGAAATTTCAGCCTCAAGCCACATCCAGTTGTTTAGTGTTTAACGTCGTGCAGATGTGCAGATGTGGTTTAGGACACGGTTGGACTTCCTGCCTTCTTTACACATCGACTAAACTTCACCGTGTAGCGGGGCGGCCATCTTGGAGAATCATTTTTTTCCTTGGTGCGGTTTGATACGACTCCGCCCCCTCGTAGGCCCCGCATCCCAGAGACTGAAGCGGATTCTCCAGGAAGTTGGAAGTTCTTTTTGACCCTAGATTGTGTTGATACGGTCTTTTGTTTAATAAAAAAAAATGAGATGACGAGGCACAGCAATGTCGTTTAAAGCAAGTAGATGCACATTTAGGTTTGTGTTTATGGAAACGTTTCTTGTTGTTAGCTGTATATGCTTCATAAGTCAGGAGCAAACCTGAAACGGCAAATATTTCTTGGATGATTGATTTCATCTGGGGTTGTTGGGCATGGTGTACATTTCATTTCGTGTGTGTGTCTGTGTGTGTTGTGTGTGTGTGTGTGTGTTGCAGGTGGACTTTGCTAAGGTGCTGCACTATGTGGGAGCGATTATGGCCTTCCCAACCAGTCTGCTGTTCATGTGTGTGCAGACGATACTGACTTACCGTCTGGCAAAAACACACACACACTGCCGAACCGCCCACCTCCGCCTGACGCTCAGCCTGCTCGCCCTGATCACACTCCTTCTTTGTATCCTTTGTATGTGTGTGTGTGTGTGTGTGTGTGTGTGTGTGTGTGTGTATCTGCATTGAGAAGACAGTATTGAAGCACTTTTATGTTTTATAGCTCCCTCTGCTGGCCTTTTTTTCTATCTCTTTACGGTAACAGTATCATATGTATAAGTAACATATTCATAGAGTACTGCATGAGCGTATGCTTATATTAGTATTCATAAGCTGTTGTGGGATGTTTTTATAAAGTAAATAAAGTAAACTGACCTTTTTATAAGAAACTTTTTAACTCTCCAAGCACTGAATAAATATCTAAGAAGTGTTGCTTGAGCGTTTTTGAGCAGCTCACTCTACCTTTCCAAAGTCATTATCGACACTCATTGTTTTATTTATTAACAAATTATATAATGTGGATTAAAACAATTTGAACTAGACACCGAAGGGTGTTTGGGCATTTTCTTAAATATATAATGATATATAATCAGTCGCTCCAGGATTTAGCAGAAATTAACGAAATAGCAAGCAAAGCAAATTTTTCAAAATTACCGCAGATTTTCCGCAGATTTGGGCCAAGACACGTGACGTGGCTCCAGCCGAAGCCCTCTTCGATTCACGTGTGTCGAACGTGAGTACAGCTAAAAGGTCTCGTGTAACCAACAAACATCACTGCGAAAGACCGCGCAAAACAATCCCGTGCGATTGCGATTTCGCCAGTTCAAGTGGTTCTCCATTACTAAAAAAAAAAGCACAAAAAACTTTGCAAGTTGCAAATTTTGAAAAAAGCCGCAGCAAAATCAAACATATTTGGAAGCAACAATGTGCAGTGATTTTAAGATTATATCACCACTTTACAAATGCGAGGCATTTAAAGATCTACCTTTCATTTTACACCACATCGCTGTTGAATTCTGGATTCTGATTGGTCAGAAGGCGTTGATTCATTTTCTATAACAGGAAATCTTCATACAGATAATCATGCATTCGTTCTGATGCGTTATATCTACATCTAACTGCTCATTCACAGGGATTATAATTATAACTGATGATCTGGTGAAGTTTTCTTCTTCTACGGAGATGTTTATTTAACATTTACGGAAGGAGTCTCCAGTGTCAGCGCTCTGTAACTTGTTTCATGGACGTTACACAACGTTATATGTAACAATAAACGAATAACGACGAGGAAAGGGTTCCTATAACATGATACAGCAAAGATCTCACAATTTTTACAGCTTCTTAATAAAATCAGCAACAAAAATATTTTTTTAGGATTGAGAATATACATAGATTACATTAAAAAAAACCCCAAAACATTATTGTTTGTCTGATTTCCCAATATAAAGTGGATAGATTTAGTGTTTATCTGCTTGGATAAGGAGGTCATTTTATTTTTTGCTGTTTATTAAATACCCCACGCCATGTTATAAAGTCGATGTGTTAGTTGTAATCGGAATTTTTTGTATCATAACTCCTCTGTTTTCTATGACATTCCAGTCACGGTTAAAGCTCTGATGTTCACTGTATGGAGCTGATGGATGATCCTTAACCTCCTGTGCTCCAGGTGGCGTGTTCTTCCCGCAGGACAGTTTTACCCTGCAGCACGCCGCCGCCGTGTGCGAGTGGATCTTCGTCATCTCCGTGTTGCTTTTCTACGGCACGTTTTTCATCGAGTTTCGCTTGGTGTCTTCACACACTTTGGTGGTTCTGATCCAGAGAGGACAGCAACAAGGTCTTTCTCAGAACGAGTGTAAACAAGAGAGGGCTTGATCGCCTGGTTTCGGACTCGGATTAGATCGATTTGTCCGACAGAAGATACCAGCGAGAGCTGAAGGTTGATGATCAGCTGCATTTCTGTTAAACTCTTCTTGGACTGGACTGAGTGATGGTGCAGTTTATTCCCTGGTAGACCCGGAGAACGCAAGCCTTGGGTCGATGATACAGCATTTCTCTGCATGAAAGCCCTGAAAGGAACATTCTTGAGTTTTGATATATGATGTTATGTATCATATTCTTTACGCAGTTGTTTTGTGTAATATCTAGTGTGGTCGATAAAAGTGTAATGTGGTGATCTGGGACGTTCTTCCTGCCTATAACATACTGTACATCTTTAGGAAACTAAATATATATATATATATATATTCACCTGGAAATATTTTTCTTTACTTTCAAACCTTACCCTGATGTCTGTAAAGATATTGTCTAAGGAGCACATGCTGCCTTCAAGTCCTCCTCAGAAATTCGTGCGTACGAGTTCAGAGGTGGTGATTACGACATGGTGTGTATTCAAGTGGTTTTAGATGGGAAAAATGGACGCCGTGAGAAAACTATTTTTGCATCATCAATGACAAGATGTTTATTTAGCTTTACTGAAAGAAAACGAAGAACTGAAAAGTTAACGTTCAAAACTATTGTGTAAATCTTACCACCTTCTGTAGACGTCACGTTTACTGTATATTGGCGGCTGCCGTGCCTCCTTTTTTGCCACTGACACGCCCACACATCAGGGTTCATAGAGTTCCCGGTTTCTACTTACGAAACTGTGGTGGCGTTCAAGTCCGCTCGCCTCATAATTACGATGTTTCTGACAGGAACTGAAAAATCAGCAATAAACCTAATCATCATTAGCCGTCACATCATCAAAACACAGAAGAGCGCTTACGCTTACATCTGTACAGACAACACAGTTTAAAAGACCGAATAAAAAGACATTAATAACAAGAAATTGAGTCAATAGAGCGGTTATTATCCACATCAATGTTAGAGTGAACAGAGATCAGTGGAGTGAAGACACCATGATGAGGCTCATGTTTAAATACAGTAAGTGACTTTTACCACTTTTACCTGCGGTGAATCAACAGTCGTTTCCAGTTGTAAACTTATAATTCTTTAAATTGTGTCAGTTATGATGTTTTTAAGTAGATTAGTTTATAAATGTAGAGGTGGATTTGGCATTTCTGCATAAATATGACCTAAAACATCATCAGATTTTCTAAAAGTAGATAAAGAGAACCCAATTAAACAAATGAGACAAAAATATTATATTTGGTCATTTATTTGCTGAGGAAAATGACCCAATATTACATATCTGTGAGAGCAAAAGTACTGTATGTGAACCTTTGCTTTCAGTATCTGGTGTGACCCCCTTGTGCAGCGATAACTGCAGCTAAACGTTTCCGGTAACTGTCGATCAGTCCTGCACATCGGCTCGGAGGAATTTTAGCCCGTTCCTCAGTACAGAACAGCTTCAACTCTGGGATGTTGGTGGGTTTCCTCACATGAAATGCTTGCTTCAGGTCCTTCGTCCTGGAAACAAAGGGGGTGCCGCAGGGGCACCTTGAGTCGGGATGTTCAGACGGTTCTCCTGGTCGACTGGTCTCCTGGTCGATGCAGTTGCCAGCTGATCCCGAATCAGTTAGTGGCTTCCAGAAAAGAGACCACATCTAAGTGTTGGAACAAGACTTGTAGCATGAGTGATTGGTGAGATAGTAGGCCAAACCAGGCTTGGGCTTGGAGCGGAGGGCCTGGAGCTCCGCCGCAATAGAAACAATGGCGTCTGTGTTCCCAGCGGCGTCTCTCTTTCCCAGTCATTTAACTTGGTGTGCCCCAGGTGCATAGGTTTGGATGGGCTGCACTGCTCCTTGTTGGGTTGATGATTGTGGAACAGGTGGTCTAGACGGATGGTGAGATCGTGGAGTGCGTCTAATGACAGTTGGTCATCATGGCAGGCCATCTCCGTGAGGATGTCAGGGTGCAGACCCTGATGAAACACAGCTTTAAAGTCCCCATGAAATCAAAATTTTTTGAAGTTTTGTGGCTTTTAGTATGAATATATTAGCCTTAAGATTCTCTATGAGCTAGTGCGCTCCAAAACAATGACAATTTAATAAATTTACATTTAGAAGATATATGCATTCAAAATTTACAGTCTCTCTCTACCATCAATATGGATAAACAATTTTGAGGACATCATTCTGTACTTCAGCTTCTCTTCAGATGTTCTGTCCAATCAAATGCTCTCTAGAATCTGAAGTGCCCCACCCCCCACCATGATTTTAAAAAATCCATGGTACAAACCGTCAAGTACAGCTCGCGAGGTAAACTAAACACTATTGGAGATTTAAAATGGGGTAGGAGCCATTCGATATGTCCTGCTCTGGAAATTACGTCAACACATTGAATAACACTGTGCGTTTCAGGGCACTTCACAGGGACTTTCCATTTGCTGCCGGCCGCGATCATGTGGAACTTGAAGGCATTGACTGCCACCCTGCTGGAAACTTGGGACTTGGGTTCACTCACCAACCTCCTTTCCCTCCGGTGAGTGATCAAACATGTGCTTCAACTTCTCGATGAACCTGTCGTAGGAAGCGATTGCTCCTCCTCCATGTTCCCACACTGCCGAGGCCCACTTCAGCGCCCTGTTGGTGAGGGAAGTTCAGGAAGTGTGCAATCTTCTGCTGCTCTGACATTCCCTCCTGGCTGGTGAGGGAGACAGAGAACATACTGCAATGAGAATCCTTTACATTGAGATGCATCACCCGCAAACTTCTAGCCGTGGCATCTGTGTGCTGATCGCCGGAACTGGTGTGCGGAGCTTTGTGGTGGAGGCAAGAGCTTGGGAGAGGAGGGTAACTTTGCCGTCCAGGTCGGCGAGGCCTGCCGCTGGTCTCCCATCAGCTGTCTGTGTGCCGTGAGTGCATGCCACAAGTCAGGCTCTCCTGCTGCATCCATGTTATCGGCAAAGTAATCTGTCATGGAATGAGGGCTGAGACGGATGCAATTGCAGTTGAGTATTACAACAAAAGGCAGGCAGAACAAATCCAAGCAGGAACAGGATCAAGACACAGGCTTAGGTCAGGTGATCAGCAAACACAATGGGACATTATATCAAATCTTGTAAACCAGGAAGCAAGCAAAGTAAAAATAAAATTAAAAAACAGAATAATCACAGTAACAAGAAGGTTTGGTAAAGTCAGATGCACAATACAAACTGAGCAAGTTCCTGTGAAAAAGTGTGTGCGTATGGGTGTGTGACTCTGAACAGGTGTGTGTGATCAGAAGTCTGGTTGTTGGGAGTGGGATTCTGGGGCGTATAGTCCAGAGCGGCCATGTTTGTAGGACGAGGTGTGTTCTAGGAAGTGGAGTTCGTAGACCGAGTTGACCTGACAGCTACTTATTTTATCTGCAGTTACAGTTACTTTAAGTGTCATAGGAATGAAAATAAAACTATGTTATCTATTATAATGTACGCATTTACAAGGTGTTTTATTTTTAGTATTAGTTTTAGTTTTGGTTCGACCATCGGCCATCTTCACTGGGGCAGCGAGCTTCGTGACACCGCGTTTCACGCTTTGCGACATTAGGAAATTTCAAGCAGCAGCTCAGGTCTCTACAGGGCGAGCAAGATGATGATGTCATCTTTCACCTTCAAACAAAGATATATTGGACTGTACAGCTTTAGTGAAGCGTAAAGCTCACACAGTAAATGTACACTATATGCACCTTTCTAGATCAATAATACATACTAAAGGCACAAAAGATAAGAGTACCAACCTAGAGACGTGTAAAACAAAAGAATAAGTTTACTACCCTTACTAAGCTAAAAGTGTGTAGAACAGAAATTGGGAGCCAATAATTCTGTAGTTGACTAAGAAAAAACTGTGGTACTGTTTGGGGGATATTTGTATGATCTAAGCTGTGTGATTGTTCTTTGTGATATTAAGAAACAAAAAAATCTCATTTTCTTAGTATCTTATTATAATACTGTGTCTGAGTAGGTAATGTAATATAAATAATCACACTAACATGCAGGGCTTTTTATTTGTAAAATTGGTTTTGTGTGCACTCATTTCCACTAGATGGCACTAGATTACACAAATTCTTGCTTCTCATTATTAATTAATATGTGTTCATTTCTTTTTCCCTGTTCCCTTTTCGATGAAGCATCCTGAAGAGAAATCGCCTGTTTGTTTGTTTTTTCGACAACAACAACAAAAAAAAAGTATTAAAAAATGACTTGGATTAGATTCTAAAAAGAACCGATCATTTTTGACTCGATTCGAGGCATTTGGGATTTGCGAGTCGACCCTGAAGCTTCGGAATCGATTCCACACAATGACGTTGCTCGTAAATGTTGTTAGTCTGGAGATTGAAAACGATTGATTGAAAATTGATAGATGATTGAAAGAACACTACTAACACCAAAAATCTCAGCCAGACGTCAATGATCGATCGGTTTATGACCAAAAACGCCTTGATAAAGATGCGCATATGGATGTCTGATTTTAAAAACAGTGAAAATGCGTGGACAATATATCTGATGAACCATTACGGTTAGTAGATCAGTTTGAAAGACATAACAGCAGTTAGAAGCTGTATTGCACTGTTTATTTCCCTGTCTTTCGAGAACTGCTGCGCGGAATCGACTCAGCTGATTCATATTCACTGGAATCACTCCAGATCACGCCATAACTTCTGATTCTGAACATCGTAAATCAGGTACAATGTCATTAAAGCATGTCATAATAAAAGGGCCGGAGGACTCGGGTCCAGTCTTGAAATGTCTTCTGTATTGACTTCTCGGTCTCTGATTTATTTGCATTTGTACTTGGACTTGTTTCGGTCTTGAGCATTGGTCTCAACTGAAAGTTTGCAAAGAATAATGTTTGTGTTGTCTTTTCTTTTCGCAAGAAGTTTGACACGAAGCCAAACAGATTAATCATTGGTGCAATGAACAAATGAAGCCTGGCTTGCTCTTGAAAAGGATTTGACGCTCACGATCTTGACTTGGTCTCGCTTTCATTTGAATTTGACCCCCTTAAGACTAGCCCCGTGTCCCAATTGGCAGACTATTCGTACTAAATAGTATCCGAGATTAGCGTTAGCGTGTCCCAAATCGTAGTATGTTGAAATGGGTATCCCAAAGGTACCCGGATGGTCTGTGTGTGGATCCGTGGACACTTTTTCAGCTAATATTACCCACAACTCCTTGCGCGAGGGAGGCGGAGTTTTGTGACCGTTTGCTTTGCCAAATTCAAGAATGGATTTCAGAGAGGTGTAGATGAAATGTGGAAAAATAAATCAAGGGAATGGTATATTAAACTATATAGTATAAATTATATAATGAATAATGAATGAAGAAAAGCTGTAATGCAGCAAGGAGTTATTTACAACGTTAACAACGTTCTCTGACTCTGTTACATGACGTGTTAGTATGTCCCAGTACTTACGTACTCTTTTGCTACACACTCAAAAGTATGTACTTTTTCTTCACAAAAAAGAGTAAATACTTTTAGCACATAGTATAAGTATGCCAACTGGGATGTGGAGTTGGTCTTTACTCGATCTCAGGTAGTCCTGGTCTCGGACTTGCCTCGGACTCCTCAGTGGTGTTCTTGACGACAGCCGTACTTATTATTGTTTATCTATTTGTTATGAAATATGTTTTTTTTTAGGTACAAAATCTAAACAATACCAATAATATAGATCTTGTGATACTATTGGCCAAAACATACATACATAGATCTTAAATTTGTAACAGAAAAACCTTTAGACGAGCTGAGTAAAGTGGCATGTTTAATTATATTTTGTTAGAAAACACTCATTAATTGTCTTTCAACCTTCCATGAACTGACTACAGTATGAACACAACAGAATGAAGGCACAAAACAACAAGGCAGGTGAACTTCCTCAAAACGTTTTCTTTTATCAGGATGAATATACACCGATCAGCCTTAACATTAAAACCACTGACAGGTGACGTGAATAACACTGATTATCTTGTTACAGTGGCACCTGTCAAGTGCTGGAATTCATTAAGCAGCAAGTGAACAGTCAGTTCTCGAAGTTGATGTGTTGGAAGAAGGAAAAATGGGCAAGCGTAAGATTCTGAGTGACTTGGACAAGGGCTAAATTGTGATGGCTAGACGACTGGGTCAGAGCATCTCCAAAACGGCAGGTCTTATGGGGTGTTCCTGGTATGCAGTGGTTAGTACCTACCAAAAGTGGTCCAAGGAAGGACGAACAAGTCCAATCCATTGAGGCTCCAACTCACAACTTACAGGGCTTAAAGGATCTGCTGCTAACGTCTTGGTGCCAGATACCACAGCACACCTTCAGAGGTCTTGTGGAGTCCATGCCTCAATGGATCAGAGCTGTTTTGGTGCCACAAGGGGGACCTACACAATATTAGGCGGGTGGTTTTAATGTTATGGCTGATCGGTGATATCATGTGATATTGTAACATGACTATTACTGTTAGTTATTGTTAGTTAGAAGGTTATTTACTTCATTGCGAGATGAAATGTATCTAATACAAATAATCGGAAGAACTGAATTGTGAACTGGGCAGTAGATCATGGGTCCAGGTTTTTGGACATGAGGTGACAAAGGTGGGTCAACATGTCACGTAGGGGTGGCAACATCTACTGCAATTATATAATACTGAAATGATTTAGTCAAACCATAACGATGATTTAAATCATTGTTAGCTTATTTGTTTGGTGGAAGCTGGTTGGTGGAAATGTGGCCACGCCCCTTTCTGTGATAAAAATGATGTACTAATTCTCCGTGAGTTCGTTCACTGCTTTTGCGGGACAACTGTGTGATGAGATAGACGTGTGCTTGAAGAAAGCCCGATCGAGATCGACGTCTTGTCCCTGAACGAGAATCTTTTCCAAACAGCCCTGGAGGTGGTGCGCGTTCGTCGAGTCCTCAGTCTCACCTGCAAAAGCGTTTTCAATAAAGCGTCAAATAATACGAAACACTCGCAAGCACACAATATGGTACAGAGTATTATATTCGTATTAGTATAATTTTTCTTGTAGTATTAATCACTACGCTTCCAAAACAATCATTAGCACATGCAATAGGTGACATTTCTGATCTGAACCATCAGGGTAAGCTTCTTCTTTTCCTTTCGGGTGTTCCCTTCAGGGGTCGCCACAGCGAATCATCTGCCTCCATCTAGCCCTATCCCCTGCATCCTCTTCTCTCAGACCGACTACCTTCATGTCCTCCTTCACTACATCCATAAAGCTCCTCTTTGGTCTTTCTCTCGGCCTCCTGCCTGGCAGCTCTAACCTCAGCATCCTTTTACCGATATATTCACTCTCCCTCCTCTGAACATGTCCAAACCATCTCAACCTGGCCTCTCTAACTTTGTCTCCAAAACATCTCACATGTGCTGTCCCCCTGATGTACTCATTCCTGATCCTATCCATCCTCGTCACTCCCAAAGAGAACCTCGACATCTTCAGCTCTGCTACCTCTAACTCTTCCTCCTGTCTTTTCCTCAGTGCAACTGTCTCCAAACCATACAACATCGCTGGTCTCACTACTGTCCTGTACACCTTTCCTTTCATTCTTGCTGGTACTCTTTTATCGCACAACAGACCTGACACTTTTCTCCACCCATTCCAACCTGCCTGCACACGCTTCTTCACCTCTTTTCCACACTCCCCGTTGCTCTGGACTGTTGACCCTAAGTACTTAAAATCCTGCACCTTCTTTACCTCTTCTCCCTGTAACCTCACTGTTCCACTTGGATCCCTCTCATTCACACACATGTATTCTGTCTTGCTGCGACTAACCTTCATTCCTCTTCTCTCTAGAGCAAACCTCCACCTCTCTAGAGTTTCCTCCACCTGCTCCCTGCTCTCACTACAGATCACAATGTCATCCGCAAACATCATAGTCCATGGAGATTCCTGTCTGACCTCATCTGTCAGCCTGTCCATCACCACCGCAAACAAGAAGGGGCTCAGAGCCGATCCTTGATGCAGTCCCACCTTCACCGTGAACTCCTCTGTCACACCTACCGCACACCTTACCACTGTCCTACTGCTCTCATACATATCCTGCACCACTCTAACATACTTCTCTGCCACTCCAGACCTCCTCATACAATACCACAGCTCCTCTCTTGGCACCCTGTCATATGCTTTCTCTAAATCTACAAAGACACAATGCAGCTCTTTCTGACCCTCTCTGTACTTCTCCATCAACATTCTCAAAGCAAATATTGCATCTGTAGTGCTCCTTCTTGACATGAAACCATACTGCTGCTCACAAATGCTCACTTCTCCCCTTAGCCTTGCTTCCACTACTCTTTCCCACAACTTCATTGTATGGCTCATCAGCTTAATACCTCTGTAGTTTCCACAACTCTGCACATCTCCCTCGTTCTTAAAAATCGGCACCAAAACACTTCTCCTCCATTCCTCAGGCATCCTCTCACTCTCTAAGACCTCGTTGAACAACCTAGTTAAAAACTCTACTGCCATCTCTCCTAGACACTTCCATACCTCCACTGGTATGTCATCAGGACCAACCGCCTTTCCTCTCTTCATCCTCTTCATCAGGGTAAGCTGTATATATTTTATTTTATGATGTAACACTACCATTTTCATATTAATTAATGCATTTGTTCAGCGTAAAGTACTCGTTTCAAAATATTTATACATGTAACTGACTTGTTTATGTCAACACTCTGTTTCTGTGTATAACAATTTGTTATTTAAAATGTTCTCCGGGGTGGCAATAATTTTCCATATGATTTACTCTCTTAAAAAAGGGGGTTCTTTTGAGAATTTTGTAAAAACAATTTCACAATATTTGATTGGAAGACTGGACGATTGTGTGTAATGTCAGTTTAGTACGCTAAAGTAAATAAATATACTTATATTATTATTTATTTCTAGTTTTATACGATGTATTTTTTTTTTAATCTATTCATGTTAGACATTTTGAATTAATTTTTAATGATTTTACACCAAAATTACCAAAAAAGTCATTGAATTAGAAATAAAGTGATTGTTTTGTTTGTTCATTTTAATGAAGGGTGTAAATAATTCTGGAGTTGACAGAAAAGCAAAGGACTACAGAAACTTTAGGATTAAGTGACACTGGTATATTATATAAATGTAAATTCCTATCAAATGTGCTGTAGCAGTAGCTTTACCCGGCACTCCCCCGAACGTTAAGCTCATCCCCTCCGTCCACCTCGAGAGGAAGTCAATGCTCTCGTCCTCCAGCTCCGTCTCACCGTTTAACACCAGGGAATGTTTCAGTAAGGTCAGAGTCAGCTTGGTGGAGTCAGCAGTGCTGCTCGAACCGGATTCTTCCTTCAGCTCCACGGTGAGAGCCTGGAATACAGCAAACCAGTTTTACTCTTTCCTCATGCAGTCATTCAGTAATGCAGCTCCTACCGAAGCGCAAATTATTCCGTCCACTGTGAATTATTTAATAAAGTATAACATGGTAATATTTGCATTACTTTATAGCCATTTGTAATTTTATGTAACATTATGAACGTAAATATGCAAATTTGCACAATGTTTAACCGTAGAATCGAGGACAAACAGACAATAAGTCACAGAAGTGCAGCAATAAAACAGAAATGAGTGAAATAACTAAATATGATAATACTTACAGTGCAAACGAATGCAGATTGATGTGAAAGTGTTTTAGGGGTTGTACACTATATGACCAAACGTTCGTAGACACCTGACCATCATGATCATGTGTGCTTGTTGAACATCCCATTTCAGATTTATTCCCCTCTCCTTGCTGTGAGAATAAGCTCCACTCTTCTGGGAAGGCTTTCCACTAGATTTTGGGGCGTGGCTGTGGGGATTTGTGTTCATTCATCTACAAGAGCATTAGTGAGGTTGACGTCAGGCGCTGATGTTGATGTGACGAGGCTCCAGGGCTCTGTGAAGGACACTCCAGTTCTTCCACCTTCTTCCAAACTTCACACACCATGTCTTCACGGAGCTGGCTTTGTGCACGGGGGCATCGTCATGCTGGAACAGGTTTGGGTCTCTCGGTTCCAGTGAAGGAGAATTGTAACGCTACAGCGTACAAAGTCATCGCATACAATTGTATGCTTCTAACTTTGTGGCAACTGTTTGAGGAAGAACCGCATACTATGGGTGTGATGGTCAGGTGTCCACAAACCTTTGGCCATATATTGTGTATTGTCTTTGTGGACACACAGTGGGTGAGTTATAGTGTGTGATGAACATGGATAGACTATCGACCGGACCTATTGGGCATGTACCCAGAGGCCCTGGCTACTACAGGGCACTCGTTAAGCATATACAGTATATGATGTGAATTAGGCCATTACACAAAAAACAACACACCAAGCACATATTAATGCATGCAGAGGCGATGTTATGGGGGATGCAGAGTATGCCAGGCATATGGGCCCACCAGGACACTAGGGGGCCCAAATCACCACTTTGGAATTATTTTTTAATTGTTTATTTGGTTATTTTTCTTCTAAATCTTATATACACTAACAAATTTTAACCATTAATAGTGTAGTAACGGGGGCACAGTGGCTTAGTGGTTAACACATTTGCCTCACACCTCCAGGGTCGAGGGTTCGATTCCTGCCGTGGCTGTGTGTGTGTGTGTGGAGTTTGCATCCTCTCCTCATGCTACAGGGGTTTCCTCCCCCATGCATTGTAGGCTGATTGGCATGTAAAAAAAAATGTGTGAATGTGATTGTGCCCTGTGATGGACAGGGTGTCCCCTGCTAGTGCCCAATGGGATAGGTGACCTGGTAAGGATAAGTGGTATAGAAAATGGATGGAATAGTGTAGTAAAATAAAATTTAAATCTGTAAATTGTAGAAACTGATAAGTGAAAGTGAACTCGCTCTCCTGTCACAAGCATGACGGATGGAAAGAGACACTCGTTGGGCACCCAAAAACATTTAAAAAAAAAAAAAAGCACCGGCAGACTAAAGGCTAGCAAGAGGGAGGCCACAGTCTTTGACGCTGAACGCTCTAATATGCAAGGTATACCAACTGTCCGTGAGAGTGAAGCGTGCCTACTACCAGTGTCACTGATGAAAGTGAGGAACAGCAAGTGAAGAAGCAGAGAATATGAATGTCCAGGTGTTGCTCGATCATGACTCAAAACTGGCCTTGCCCAGGTAAATATTTCTTTATTTTTACTGCCTTCCTGAATGTAATGTTGTCTTGAAAACAGGAAGGAAGATTGTTGTTAAGTATGAAATGTTTGTAATGGTGGGAGTGTTTACCATACCATCATAAAAAGACAATGAATGATACTGTATCATTGTCTGAGACTCATAATTCTGTCTTGCATACCTTCCTTAAAACTGTTCATGGTGCCCCTGAATGGACGTAAAGTAATAGAATGTGTAGTGATGCAGGGAGGGGGTTCCTGCTTAGGTTCCTGCCTAATCCATCCCTGGGTATGAAGTATCTCCTGTATCTCTCCAGCTTTTAATTGACATTTTCCTAAAAGTTATATGATTATCATTTGCTGCATTCATACCCTGCTCTCCTTTCCCTTAACCCCGGGCAGGATGTACTGAAAATTGAGGCTCTGAAGACTCAGCAGTGTCCCACGCCAAGATCCATGCACCTCAATCGTGACTCCTCTCTCTTCTGCCTCCACTCCAGGAAGATCTGCGGCGATACAGAGAGCAATCATTATTATTATTAACAACACAGCTCTCGAACACAGCCAGGAGTCAAAAGGGCTTTCAAAAAAATAATGTGTAACATAAAAAAATAAAAATAAAAAACACATGAAAGTTTCTAAATTATATCACTATAAACGTTTGCATCTCCCTTTCTGAATGTGATCTACTGTTCAATTATTATTTTTTAATAACTTACATGTTTTATTTTAATCACAACCTCCAAACTCTTTACACTGTGATTCATTTTTCACTGTGATTCTCATTTTAACTTCAAATGTATCTGTAAGCAGCGCTATGAAGAACCAAGTGAGTTTCACAGATGTCTCAGATGTTTAAATAAAAAGTAAATACACAGATTAATAATAACACATAATACATAATAGTATACATTATTTATCTTTATAAAGATTATTATATTTATCAAATTACATCAAAAAAAATTTTTAATGGATTTTTATTACTTCAATTAGTTTAAGTTATAAAAAAAAAAAAATTATTATTTTTTTTTTAAATTTCACAAGTTTTTCTTACTTTCAATGTGAAAAAATGTAAATATACTATTAGAGAAGCCGAGTGTCTTTTTTGCTGTGTAGGCCTGTTTCAATCCATGAATGCACACACCACAGTTCCATTATCGTATGTTGTTGCCATATGGCAACAATGACGTTTTACTGTTTAACAGAATACTCAAAACATACAGTACTGAGCAAAGGTTTTAGGCACCAAATTTTTTTTAGTACAAACTTTGTTATAGATTTTTTTTTAAATTCTATGACGTCTACATGATCAAGTCGGTACAAAAAAACATTTTAGATTCCCAAACATTAGTTTTCTAGCACAGAATTAAATGTTACAGAAAAATGTTCGTACGTCATTAAAGAAAGCAGCATATTACGTAAGAGACACCTTTCAGACAAAAAAACACAATGAAGGCTGCTGGGTTTCGCTGCAAAAATAAGAAGCGAGTGCGAAAGTCAAAGTGTCCAGAAGAACTGTGTCTGGTTCTGCAAGATGCTCAATAAAACTTACCAGCTCATTTCCTTATAAAACTGCACACATTGTACCGGAGACTACTATTTTTATTTTTATTTTTTTGTCACACCAAATATTGACTTTGTTTCATTTAATACTGTTTACTGCTCTTTACGCTATTTTTTTTTTAAATGTAGAAACATTTAATTTCATTATTTTGAAGGCATCTTTGCTCTACAGCATTTCTTTGCAGGTGCCTAAGACTTTTGCGCAGTACTGTATAAACTGGTTTAAATGACAAAAAAAATAAATGTTAACGTATCTCAGATAGTGTTTCAGTTTTTTCCTTTAAGTAGTTTTGCCTAATTGAAAAATTTATTAAATTTTGGGACTCCTTCACCTGGCCTTCACCATGCCATGTGATTGCAGAAAAGGAAGTGTAAACAGCACTTCCTGGTCATGTGACATGGCATTTTTTTGTTATGTCAAATTTCAAGCCCCCTTAATTATGTACTGTCATATGTACACCATGCAGTAAAGGGTTAATGATGTTTCACAGTTCATTTAAACCTAAGTAACAAAAAAAGTTTAAGAAAAAAGAAAAAAAAAAGGCTTTTTGGACAGGCAAAAAAAAAAAAAAAAAAAATACACCTTTCATCACTTTGAGCTGTAATTTAAATGCATGAAAGCTGCTGTATAAATAAGAACTGCAGCATTAAACACACACCGGATGTATTAAACAGAGCTAATCCACTTCCAGGAAAGTAGCTGCCTTTCTTGATCTCCGGAAAGCAAGGCGACGGTTTCCAGCTCGCCTCTGTGTCCCAGGGAGTGCTCAGGTTCAGCCAGCTTCCTGCCCGAATGCATGCATCCATCTCAGGATTAAACTGAGAGAGCAGGAGTGAGGGATGAGCTCACTTTACACTTACACCATAATAAGGAATAGAAGAGAATACAATATGTAACGTCGTCTGACTGACAGGATGCAGGAGCCTCTTCTGATCCACCAGCATCCCTCCAAGAGCCAGGCGTATTTTCCCTGTCAGCACGTCCTCCGTCTGATCCGACTCCATTCCCACCACCAGCTCCACCTTATTGTTGATTTCCACAACCACGTACTTCTCCTCGCTGCGCAACTCCAGCTGACAACACAAAGGGAAAAACATCAGTTCAAAAAAAGATATTAAAATGTAAATAGCACACAAGGGTTTAAACAAAAACAAAATGCAACACACAACAGACATTTTACAGAAAAAAAAAAAAAAAGTATGTCATAATTATTGGCACCCCTGGCAATTTTTCCATCTTCCTGGCTGTTTGGTTTTAGTTGTTAGGTCTTAGCTCATTCTTTATAACCGTACCTGGTTGTGTCCTAACCTTGCTTCTCCTTTTTGCTTCTTAGCTCCTACCTGTAAGGAAGTGGAGAAAGGTCGCAAGAAACACCCACTACAACCTTTCTGGGAAATTTGAATGTAGATTTCATTGTTGTCTAATGGTGAGGAATAAGCTAGTTTAGCTAGTTTAGCACAAACCACAACTAACAACACCACTCGATTTCTTCAGTTCGTTATTAGCTACCATTAGTTAATAATGCTGGATTTGGATCGCTAGCGTGCTTCGTGAGATGTAGCCTTACGTTATGTTAGCTATGGCTGGACGACAAATAAATGCTGAGTCTAACCTGGCCACCTCATCGTAAAAAGTCTGTATAACAGATCCACCTATAAGGAGCAGTTATATTACCTTGTTTCCCTGATTGTCTGCACCTGTTTGTTGTTTCCCCCCATTTATTTATATATTTATTTATTTATTTATTTATTTATTTATTTATTTTTGCAAAATCATGTCATGCATATACTGTATGTCTGCAATTATATGGTGCTGTGAAAAAGTATTTGCCCCCATCCTGATTTCTTCTGTTTTTGTGTATATCTCATAATAAATAGTTTTAGATCTTCAAACGAAATACAACATAAAACAAAGGCAACCTGAGTAAACACACTATACAGTTTTTATTCTTTTTTTTTATTGAAGCAAAAAAAAAAAGTTATCCAACACCTATCACTCATGTGAAAAACTAATTGCCCCCTTAAACTTAAAATCTGCCACCTTTAGCAGCAACAACTGCAATGAAAACGATTCCGATAACTGGAGATCAGTGTTTCACGGCACTGTGGTGGAATTCTGGCCCACCCTTCTCTGCAGAACTGCTTTAGTTCAGCTACACTGGAGGGGTTTCAAGCATGAACTGCCTGTTTAAGGTCCTGCCACAGCATCTCAATTGGTTCTTTTGACTTTTGACTTTGACTAGGCCACTCCAAACTTTAATATTGCTTTTTTTTAACCATTCAGAGGTGGACTTACTCCTATGCTTTGAATCATTGTCTTGCTGCATAATCCAGTTGCTCTTGAGTTTCAACTTATGGACTGAAGACCAGAATTCTCCTTTAGGATTTTCTGGTAGAGAGCAGAATTCATGTTTCCCTCAATTATTGCAAGTTGTCCAGGCCCTGAAGCAGCAAAGCAGCCCCACACCATCACACTTCCACCACAATGCTTTCCCGTAGGTATGATGTTCATTTTGTGGAATTCTGTGTTTGGTTTATGCCAGATGTAACCGGACCCCTGTCTTCCAAACAGTTCCACTTTCCACTCATCAACCCACAGAACATTCTCCCAAAAGGTTTGTGGATCATCAAGGTGTGTTTTGGCAAAATTCAGACGAGCCTGAATGTTCTTCTGGGTTAGCAGTGGTTTTCACCTCACCACTCTTCCATGGATGCCATTTTTGCCCAGTGTCTTTCTGATAGTGGAGTCATGAACAGTGACCTTTATTGATGCAAGAGAGGCCTGTAGGTCCTTTGATGTTGTACTTGGCTCTTTTTTGACTTCCTGGATGAGTAGTTGCTGTGCTCTTGGAGGATTTTTGGAAGGTCAGCCACTTCTGGGAAGGTTCACTACTGTGCCGAGTTTTTCCATTTGGAGATAATGGCTCTCACTGAGTTCACGGTGAAGGTGGGACTGCATCAAGGATCGGCTCTGAGCCCCTTCTTGTTTGCGGTGGTGATGGACAGGCTGACAGATGAGGTCAGACAGGAATATTCATGGACTATGATGTTTGCGGATGACATTGTGATCTGTAGTGAGAGCAGGGAGCAGGTGGAGGAAACTCTAGAGAGGTGGAGGTTTGCTCTGGAGAGAAGAGGAATGAAGGTTAGTCGCAGCAAGACAGAATACATGTGTGTGAATGAGAGGGATCCAAGTGGAACAGTGAGGTTACAGGGAGAAGAGATAAAGAAGGTGCAGGATTTTAAGTACTTAGGGTCAACAGTCCAGAGCAACGGGGAGTGTGGAAAAGAGGTGAAGAAGCGTGTGCAGGCAGGTTGGAATGGGTGGAGAAAAGTGTCAGGTCTGTTGTGTGATAAAAGAGTACCAGCAAGAATGGAAGGAAAGGTGTACAGGACAGTAGTGAGACCAGCGATGATGTATGGTTTGGAGACAGTTGCACTGAGGAAAAGACAGGAGGAAGAGTTAGAGGTAGCAGAGCTGAAGATGTTGAGGTTCTCTTTGGGAGTGACGAGGATGGATAGGATCGGGAATGAGTACATCAGAGGGACAGCACATGTGAGATGTTTTGGAGACAAAGTTAGAGAGGCCAGGTTGAGATGGTTTGGACATGTTCAGAGGAGGGAGAGTGAATATATCGGTAAAAGGATGCTGAGGTTAGAGCTGCCAGGCAGGAGGCCGAGAGGAAGACCAGAGAGGAGGTTCATGGATGTAGTGAAGGAGGACATGAAGGTAGTCGGTCTGAGAGAAGAGGATGCAGGGGATAGGGCTAGATGGAGGCAGATGATTCGCTGTGGCGACCCCTGAAGGGAACAGCCGAAAGGAAAAGAAGAAGTGTTACTGGGTAAGAGCTTTTAACCAACTTCATGCTGTTGAAAAAGTTCTATGTAAGTGTTGATTTGATTGAACAGGGTTTGCAGTAATCAGGCCTGGTTGTGTCTAGTCCAGCTGAACCCCATTATGAATGCAGTTTCATAGATTTGGGGAATTAGTAACTATGGGGGAAATACGTTTTCTTAACTTTTTTGCTTCAATAATTAACATTATCATTTAAGAACTGTATTTTGTGTTTACTCAGGTTACCTTCATTTCTGAAACAATTTAATATGAGATATACACAAAAACAGAAGAAATCAGGATGGGGGCAAATACTTTTTCACAGCACTGTATTATTTCTGAGCTTTTCTTAATTTGTGTTTTTCCACAGTTCATACAGTTTCCAGGTTTTGGCCCTTGCCTTGACTGTTTGAATGATCATTAATCCCAGTGTATTGATTCATGCTACAGACTGTTTGTCTATGACTTTTGGATTTTGGCCAATGAACCTCAAGCCGAGCGTGCACACTGAGTGCTCATCATCTGTCTCGTCTCACAGGTTCACACATGATCGGGAACTGCACTGGAAATTGTAAAGGCTCAGTTCTGTGGTGTGGGAAACAATTTTTTGTGTGAGCCCAGAGGAAAATTTTGCATCATATTTGGCTTAGCCGATCCAAATACGTAGGACTCAATTTCAACTTCTCATCAGGGACAGCTAGATGTTCCTCTTCAGTTTTTTGAAGCTTGACATAGTCCATTTATCCCTGAGCATCTGGAAGCAGAACAGGCCCATAACATCACATACTGTATGTCATCAACACTTTAAAAAAAAAAAAAAGATTCATGACCATTTTCCATTTTCCATTATTTAAACTTGGTCCTCGGATATTTTATGTAAATACTTCATATTTGTTGCTAAAGTTAATTGGTATTTGTACCTACTTCAGTCCTTCATAACACAACACACACAATCTTTTATAAAGAAATACTGCAGGATTTATGTTAGGATTATATAAAATCCATAAAGTAAAGCTCTTTGTCTTTACATGAAACAGAGAAGAGAAAGGAAGCCTTATTCACCATCATGGTTGTAGTATCTGTATTTTATTTAACCTACAACAATGTATTGTTTTGTCTTGACAAACAACACCTTCCTGAAGTATTCATAGACTTCCTGAAGAAAGTCATATTACTTGTACTGTACCTACTTCTTGTATATCTTTTTTTCTTTTTGTAAAAGTGGTTTATGACGGCTTTATTGATGGATTTATTGTTAAACTACTGGAACTAAAATGGTACAGGAAGTAAAACCCAAAATTAAGTATAACATTTCGTGGCTCAGATAGATCTCAGTGCGAACAATAACATACAAATGTCCAGTTTTTAGTCTGAAAACGAAATTTGAACAAAAAATCCCGCCTATTTCTCCTTTCCTCCATTTTCAACCATTCAGATTCATTTTGAATGTCACGGATATTTATCAGCGGTGAAGAAGGACGACATGACGGCTGAAAAAATGCACTGGATTTTCCAGATGCGTCAAATTAAGAATATTTTAATTGCCCATAATTTATTTTTGCATATGTTGATCCCGTTTTTAATCGTATCGGGTATAAAAACAAAATTCCAGGGGACACATTTTAACCAGAGAATAGTCTGTGGAAAAGTCTTTATGTCTTATGTCCAGGTCGAATCTTTTCACACTGAAATGGACTGCAGTGGTGTATTTTATTATTAAACAATTAAAAATTAGCAATTTTTTTTTTAAATAAATGTAAAAGTGAAGTAATTTGCTATTTTAGTGTATGCCAAGAAGCAACAAAAATAGGATGAAAAAATGTCCTTGTTATCCCGTTTTCATTTGGAAAGAAAAACAAACGAATGCAACACACCGACTGAAAATCATTTTGTTTATTGCCATTTTTTTGTTTTTGTTTTCACAATTTTCTTAGTTTTGGGTTTTAAGTTTTTTAATTATCATCTTGGCACCATGTTAAAAATCGGTTATTTTCCGCCACCTCTCATCCGTCCTACAACAACGCCCCAAAACCTTTTTCTTTTTCTTTTTTTTTTTGTTTCTTGTTTGAAAGTTCAGGTTCTCATGTTTGTTGACTTGATCTATATCTGCAACTCCATCCATAGCTGTGGTCCAGGAGCGCATCATTGGCCCTTATTTTTAGGTGAAATCATGACTTTCTTCTCTTCCCAATAACAGGCTCCTTTTAAAGGAAGGAAATTTCTTTCTATGAGGAGTAGTTTGAAAAGATGCGATGGCTTGGAGAACGCACGTCTTAACCTTCACGCTCTGAATATGTTGTGCTTTGGACAGAAGTCTTGGTCAGTGGTATTGTGTGTGTCTAGTCCTTGTGTTCTTGTTTTGTTTCGTGGCTCCGTTTATAGCATTTCCTAGTTTCTTTTTCCCATTTCTTGATTATAAACTACCCTTGATTAACGCTGTTTGAGTGTTTTGACCCCGACATGCACTCTGACAATAATTCCTGGATTAATTGCATGCTGATTTTATACACAAGATTCAGCTTAGATTGTTCCCCTTTGAGAATTTATGTGGGCGCCAATAATTGTGAGACATCCTTTAAGAAGTCACCAGAAGAAGATTTACATATTTATCATTTCATCCACACCAAGTGTTCAATATATAGCCATTTCCTGCTCATTTCTACCAGTAAAAGATACTGGTGTTGTAGACATTAAGGAAAACTCTTACCTTGTGCCAGACCCCATCGTTCAGTTTGGGTCCTCCTTTCACACTGACCAGCATATTTGCTTTTCCAATCTGCACTTCAGGAATGCCATCACGCAGAGAAAGCACAAACCAGTCCTGGCCCTCTTTGGTGTCTCCGTAGAAGATGAGGCCCTCTGGATCGAGGGTGCGAAACTCAAAGTTGGAGGTGATGCTGCAGGTGAAGCCAGACATGGGATATCACCAGATGTTGAATGCTGTTACACCACAGCGCTGTTGAGTTCCCTTTACATTTCTATACGTATGTATATGTATTTGTAAGGCGGTTGCTTCACATTAACGTATTCAAAAATCATGTTGATATGGTGACCTTATCTGTAAGGAGACTTTTATGGAAGGAGTCTCCAGTATCAGCGTTTTGTAACAGTCAGAGGTAAAGCTGTAACATTCAGGACAGAGGAGTTTACGCTTTTTTGGTTTCTTGATAATTTCACAAGATGCATTTTTATTGTTTTTTGTTTTGCTAACTTCTAGAGAGTCAAAATGAGAGAGGCTAGAGACTGTTTATAGCCGCTATAAGATCAGGGACTAACTTTTTTTTTTGGAGGTTTTACATTACATGTAGCTATACTGTATAAATGGATACAACATGATATGACATGTTGCTATGTAATGAATAAAAAAAATACATACAAAGGTATGTTTGGCACAAAAACGTACATCACTAAAAGAACACCATACCCACGGTGAAGCATGGTGGTGGCAGCATAATGCTTTAGGGCTGCTTCTCTTCAGCCAGAACTGGGACTTCTAGGACCTCAAGGTGGAGGAAATCATGAATAGCTACAAATGCCAGCTGATTTTAGTGCAAAACCTTCAGGTGAGGAATTTTACCTTTCAGCACAACAATGACTCAAAGCATACATCCAAGTCAACAAAGGAATGGCTTAAGCAAAAAAAAAAACCATGTTTTTGAATGGCCTAGCCAGAGTCCAGACCTGAATCCAACTAAAAATCTGCAGGGTGACCTGAAGCGGGCTGTTTATTTTAGTGTCATTCTTTTACTTCACAAAAACCTGCCATTTTAACAGGGGTGTGTAGACTTTTGATATCTTCTGTATCTATCTAGCTAGCTTAAGATCGATAGTATACTCAAACTAGCTATCTACAGTTTTTTCATTTTTCAGTACTAGTGTATAATAGGTGATGAGTTACTGCAATTTTATCACTTATTTATTTCAGTTACACAGCAATTTAATGAAAAACCCGGTAGTTTCTTATTGATTACGAGAAAGTGATTCAAAACAAAACCATAAACAAAGATAAATAAGACTCGCCTCCCAAAAAACCCAAATGAATCCCTAAAGGTTCCAATGAACTGACCTGGAAATGGAGGAGATATTTGCACTGATGTGCATTAAAGGCTCCCAGGCTGCTGATTTATGGCCAAGGTTGATGACCTCACCTCCTGATACCTTAGATAAAAGAAATCACAGTTAGTCACGCGTGTATGCAATAATGCAGACTTTAAGCTCAGTGTATACGCAAGCATCTTTCCTAACGCTCTGGTATTTTGGTCTTTACAACAGATCGCTTTTATGTAAATAATAATAATAATAATAATAATAATAATAATAATGATAATAATAATAATAATAATATCAGATAATATATTAATAATATATTATATTATATAATAAATTATTAGATAATATTGGATAAACTGGACTATTTACAGCCCCAATAAGAATAAGAAGTATAGATATTCATCTATAAGTGGGAACAATGTGGGAAGCAGGAATAGACCCTGGATGGGATGCATCCAGGATGGACCAGGAACCCTGGAGAACCTGAGAACCACTTGATTGCAGCTTTTTTAATAATGGATTTAATATCACTCCACGGGATGTTAAACATTTGGGACATTTTTTTTTATTACCAAATCCTGATTAATACTTTTCCAGAACTTTGTCCTGGACTTGTTTTGATAGCTCCTTGGTCTTCATGATGCTGGGGTCATCCAGAAAGCATCCAGATAGATGTTAACCGGATTGCTTGTACTTGTATTTTTAGTACTCTGTGCACTGACAAAATCACTGACAATCATGTGACACTTTAATTGCATACACAAGGACTCCATTCAACTAGTTCTGTGAAAACTGATTGCGCAAGAACTTCAGCGTTATCATGTCGAGTGGCTTTATTCCACCTTGTAATTTCCACCATATACAGCTGGTACAGTACACAGTGAAATGAAACAGTGTTCCTCCAGGACCATGGTGCTACATACAACAACACACTACCTACATGAGTCTACACAGAACTAAACAAGACTTACACAGATGTGTGCGAACAGCACAAGACGGTACAATAATTAGGATAGTACAGCGCCGACCAGTACACAGTTCTAGTGTGTAATAAGGTACAAGAGATATTACAATATAATGATAAATGTAAGCATGACTTACTAGTTAGCTGCAAAAATGTAGGTGGTCAATATAGTGTTTTGTTTACAGTGTTTTAGCAGCAATTTAAGAACGAAATGTGCAAAAATCGCAAGGGAGTGGAATGGTGTTCAGTTGAATATGAGTGTGTGTTCCACAGAGGGTTTTTTTGTGATTGTTGTGAACAGAAATGCTTGTTTTTGCTGCATCTTTTTTCAAAATGTACAATGCAACTTGCAGAGTTTTTTGTGTTTTCTTTTTTTTTTTTTTTTTTTTTTTTTTGCGGAAAACTACCCGAATTGGCGAAATCGCAGTTGCACGAAATGGTTTTGCACGCTCTTTCACAGTGATGTTTGTTAGTAAATGAGAGCTTTTAGCTGTACACGTGTGGACGCACGTGAATCGAAGAGGGCTACGGCTGAACGCACGCTGTGATGACGTCACATGACACGTCTCGGCCCAAACCTGTGGAAAATCTGCGGTGATTTTGAGAAAATGCAAGCTCCTCCGTATATTAATTATAATAATAATAATAATAATAATAATAATATGATGATGATGATGATGATTTTGCATTAATTTCTGCGATCGCAAAATCCCAAAATCCTGGAGGGACTGTATTATGGGTTATTTGTAGAAGACTCCCAGTTAAGTCCATCTCAGTACAAATTCAAATGACATGCAATTTTAAGTCATTAAAAAAAAAAACCATCCACAGAAGAAGCTGGACATGTTTTTAAATCATTTATGCGTGAAAGGGTTGATCGCAGTTCCTAAATGTGTACACTGCTCATTTGGTTATTCAAATACAGCTTGAACAAGAATCAAAAGATTCCCAGCTGAATACAAAAAGCGTTCGTAAGCAGTGATATCGGCCAAAGGTGGCGTCACTGACTCAGTATCCAATTCAATCCAATCCAATTTTATTTATTTTATTAAGCACATAATAAAACAACAAAGCTGACCACAGTACTGTACAATATAAACAAATAACATTAAAAGAACGACAGAAATTAATAACCACGAGTTTAACGACATCAACACACACCGTTCAAGAAGACCTCAAACGAGTAACCACGGCGACAATACCTCAACACTCATACCTGAAGAACAAGTATCCTTGTAAAATAGCATGATTTGGAAAACTCAGACTGACCTTTCCTGCTGAACCCAAGCAAAGCCAGTTCACGTTCAGGTACAACACGAGCAACACACTCGCTTTCCTCAGGTAGTCCATTCTTCAGCAGAGCCAGAGCTGGACAGAAGAACAATCCTGGGCTAATGAAGGAGCTCGGGACTGCCGTGAGTGATTATTAATTTCACAGATTGTGAAACGTCAGACGTTTTGGGTCGGTCTCACGTCTGGCACTGCAGAGCAGCTCTGAGAGATCGGACAGCAGACGTGTTTGCATCACGCATCGATCGCGGCCTGTTTGTTTTTAGTGGGATTGGTCGAGTTTGTGCGCGAGGTCACTGATGAAAAAAAATGTGTCCTTAGAAAACCTAATAAATACCAGTTTCCAGTAAAAATCCATTGTGCTCAAATCCATCGTTACTCTAAACTCTTAAGTGATGGATGGGAAGGAAAGTGCACACATCCCATAAGATAATACATTGTTATGTCAGTTTTCAGTCAACAGCCTCTTATAGAGAAATCACATGAACTTTACATGTCAAAAAATTTACGAGGTTTTCAGACACCGATCATGTTCTGATTCGGACAATTTTTCAAAAGTACTGTAGTATACATGATTTTTAACATGAATCATTTATTATGACATGATTCTTTCCACATGGTTCGTTTATTCTCATATGATTTTGGTACATGACTCATATTTTCACGTTATTTTTTTCCCATATTATTCATTTATTTTCATGTTATTTTTCATAATTCATTTATTTTCATGTTATTTTTTTCAAATGATTCATTCATGTTCATGTTTTTTTTTGTTGAAATGACTAATTTATGCTCATGTGATTCCCCCCCCCCCAAATGATTCATTTATGCTCATGTGATTCCCCCCCATGATTCATTTATACTCATGTGATTCCCCCCCATGATTCATTTATGCTCATGTGATTCCCCCCCATGATTCATTTATACTCATGTGATTCCCCCCCATGATTCATTTATACTCATGTGATTCCCCCCCATGATTCATTTATGCTCATGTGATTCCCCCCCATGATTCATTTATACTCATGTGATTCCCCCCCATGATTCATTTATGCTCATGTGATTCCCCCCCCAAATGATTCATTTATGCTCGTGTGATTCTCCCCATGATTCATTTATGCTCATGTGATTCCCCCCCCATGATTCATTTATGCTCATGTGATTCCCCCCCCCCAAATGATTCATTTATGCTCATGTGATCCCCCCCAAATGATTCATTTATGCTCATGTGATTCCCCCCCCATGATTCATTTATGCTCATGTGATTGCGACCCCCCCCCCCCCATGATATTTTATTTTCGTTTTTTACAGGATTCTTTTTTTTTATTTAAATAATTTAGACATGATTAATTTAAATTTATGTTATTCTTTTCAAATGATTCATTTATGTTCATGTTATTTTCTTACATGGCTAATTTACTTTCATGATGATTTTTACATGATTGGTTTATTTTCATGTTTATTTTTGCATGATTCATTTATTGTCGTGTTATTTTTTGGGCATGATTCATTTATTTTCACGTTATTCTTTTCGAATGATTCATTTATGTTCATGTGATTTTTTTTTTCTTTTTTTTTTACATGACTCATTTATTTTCATGTTTTCTTCTTTCACGACTCATTTATTTTCATGATGCTTTTTACATGTGAGTTTTATACATGATTCATTTTCACACTTAGGGCATGTGTTATTATTTTCATGTGATCTTTCACATAAATAATTTATCTTCATGTTTTAATGTTTCACACGTAGTGCATGTGGTTTTAATTTTTGTGTGTGTGTGTGTCTGTGTGTGGTTTTAAATGTTTTCAGCTTATTATTTACAGGATGTCACATTTCAGGGCATAGCATGTTAAAAAGCACCACCACGTTTCGTTCACATGTGATCACATGTTACTCCCATAACCACATGTATGTGAAATGTGGTGATTATTGACACAGATTTTGAAAGCAGCTGGTTATTGACAGTTGTAGGACGTCCTGTTAGTCCGTGGCTGATTGGTGGATGACCTTTGGGAGGTGATTGATGCTTGTTTGCCTGTTCCAGTGAACTCAGACGCACGGCGTGAGGTGTTAGTGTGTGTGTGTGTGTGTGTGTGTGTGTGTGTGTGTGTGTGTGTGTGTGTGTGTGTGTGTGGGTGTGTGTACATGGTTAGACAAGCTCTGAGGTGGTTCGTCTTTAAGTTAGCTGTCAGTTTTAGCTGTAAAATGGTGAAAGGTGCCACTATGAATCTCTTTATCATCTTCGTGGAACTTCCTTGAACATTTTTCCTGTAAAACCTGCACTCAGAATCTAATTTTATAAATTGACTTTAATTTCCTTGCTGCCACAGACAGAGCGAACATTAGCAGTAGCGCTACACTACACTTTCATATCACTTAACTCTTAAATCTCAGAGTTTGAAAATTGCTGCTTATGAAAAGGAAAATAAATTTATACCATAAACTCACTCTAATGATATATCTATAGATTTCAGTTTTTTTTTTTTAATTTTATGGCCGTAACATGTCTCAGAAATTTGGGACGGGGGCAACAAAAGGCTGGAAAAGTGAGTGTTACTAAAAAGAAACAGCTGGAGGTTAATTTGCAACAGGTCAGTAACATGATTGGGTATAAAAGAGTATCTTAGAGAGACAGAGTCTCTCAGAAGTAAAGATGGGCAGAGGTTCACCAATCTGCGAAAGACTGCATCGAATAATGTTCCTCAACATAAAATTGCAAGACTTTGAATATCTCATCATCTACAGTACATAATACCATCAAAAAATTCAGAGAATCTGGAGAAATCTCTGTGGCCAAGGGACAAGGGCGAAAATCAATATTGCATGTCTGTGATCAGGTGGCACTGCATTAATAACAGGCCTGATTCTGTAATGGAAATCACTGCATGGGCTCAGAAACACCTCCAGAACTCATTGTCTGTGAACACAGTTCGCCGTGCCATCCACAAATGCAGGTTAAAGCTCTATCATGCAAAGAAGAAGCCATATGTGAACATGATCCAGAAATGCCGCCATCTTCTCTGGGCCAAAGCTCATTTAAAATGGACTGAGGTAAAGTGGAAAACTGTTCTGTGGTCAGACAAATCAAAATTTGAAATTATTTTTGGAAACCATGGACGCCGTGTCCTCTGAACTAAAGAGGGACCATCCGGCTTTTTATCAGCGCTCAGTTCAAAAGCCTGCATCTCTGATGGTATGGAGGTGCATTAGTGCCTATGGAATGGGCAGCTTGCACATCTGGAAAGGCACCATCAATGCTGAAAGGTATATACAGGTTTTAGAGCAACATCTGCTTCTATCCAGATTCCATCCCATCTTTACTTCTGAAAGACTCCGTCTCTCTAAGATACTCTTTTTATACCCAATCATGTTACTGACCTGTTGCCAATTAACCTAATTAGTTGCAAAATGTTCCTCCAGCTGTTTCTTTTTAGTAACACTTATTTTTCCAGCCTTTTGTTTGCGCCGGCCCCAACTTTTCTGAGACGTGTTGCGGCCATCAAATTCAAAATTACCTTATTTTTTTCTTAAAATGGTACATTCTGTTTTTATTTACATTTTACACAGCGTCCCAACTTTTTTGGAATTGGGGTTGTAACTTCAAGAGAGTGAAAAAAAGAGCTGCTATAAAGTACGTGATAACAGGAATTTACTTGTTTCTTGAATGTTCATCCTTTTATACGTAACTATAATATAACTTAATCAATTACATGTTGCAGTTGTTGGAAAATTGCTGTGGCATAAAAGGAATAAAACACTCCGGGACACTATTATTGGAAAATAATCATTTGTAATCGATTTACGGTGCTAACAGCAACTCTGGGCTCCATCACACCAATGTGTTGTTGATTATTTTCCTATAACAGCACTCCAACAAGTGTTTTCTTCTTTACTTATTCAGATCACTTTTATTATTACGTGACAAACGTTGTTTGGCAAAAAGGGCTTTTCTGTAAATAAACCAGCTTTTCTGTAAATGTACACAAAAATATTTCTGTTCAGAAAGGAGAAAAGACGATCTTTAACATCTGGATGTAGATTTTATGCTTTTGGATGTGGATTATTTAAAAAAAAATTTTTTTGAATATGTAAATATTATAAAGAATTAAAATACAGCCTGACAGCACAATACCTGTTTTCTCCTCTCCTTTACTTATTAATGTTGTAGCTCTAGTGCAAAAAGTCCCAAACATGCTGTGGGATAATAATAATAATAATAATAATAATAATAATAATAATAATAATAATAATAATAATAATAATAATAATAATAATAATAATAATACTTTTTGTAAAAAGAATCATTTCTGTCTGCAGCGTTTGCTACAGTTACCAGAGGACTACGGTGCATTCATCGTCTCGACCATGGAACCGATTCAAAACTCTTTAGTAGGTCATCAGGTTAATACTTTATTTGTATGGTTGTAGCATGGACAGAGGGAGACTGAAGAACTAGAGCGAAGAAATAAAGGAAAGTGAAAAGAAGAAAAAAAAAAACAGAGATTATTACAGGCTTGATTTGGCAATGTGTTAACAGACCATTTGTGTGAAGAAAGGAGTCAACAAGAAACAACCAAACATTTCAGGAAACGTTTCAGGCCAAATATGTGAACCTCTAAAACAATGGCACAATTGTAGCTTGTACATTTTCACAATACCGGGACAAAATCCATCACATGCCTACGACTAGACCTGCTGAACACATATACTGTACGTAGCTAAACTTTTAGCTATATGGACTGAATATTGAAGTCTCTATTGGGATCTTCTGCTGGTTTCATCTGGCTAAATTGCTTTGAGTGTTACTAGTATTTGCGTTTTAGGAACAGCTTTAAAAACAAACAGTGTGTGGGGCGTGTGACCCTTGATACAGTATGTAGGTGCATCCACCTACACTCGTTCTGACATTTCGCCTGCAAAGACCATATTTTGGTGGCATATTTCAAGCAAATATAACCACCTTGAAATGTTTTCCTGCTTGCAGGACACTGGAATAGGTCCTTGGTTATTCAACATTCACATTGTGAGATTTTTTCAATAATAATAATAATAATAATAATAATAATAATAATAATAATAATAATAATACACTAGTACATGAAATTACAAATTTGGTTTGGTAATTAAAATTTTGGTAAAGTGCATAATCATAAATTAACTCAATATGTGTTCTTGGTAGCTTATTGTAAAAGATTTGAAGGGATGTTTTGGGTATTGAAACTTTAATTGCTTTGTGAGTAATTTACACATCTACTTGTTTATGAAATAAACAGCTTTTACAGACATTTAACATGTTGTATTACTCATGAGCAGTGTTGGGTAAATAATGAAATTTTAAAATTGCATGATTAAAATCTAATAAGCAATGTAATGTTTAAGATTAAAGATCTTATCTTTCGGACAACTTTTGGGCTATGTCACAACACAAAAATTAAGAATAATATATCTGATTGACTACTTTACTAACAAAAAAAAAACGTTTCATCATTAACTTTTCTTTTTAGAAAGCTGTTATGCTTCATCTAGAGTTGTAAAACACATCTTTGAACACATTCGTTAAAGGTTTGCGTTATGTTTATGTGTAACAGTCCCATCGTCATGTATTATTAAAGGTACCGCTTGTAATTTTCAACGAGTAATCATTAAATTTCAAAGATATCTTGTAAAAACAAAAAAAACAACAACAAAAAAAATGTGAGTCACATAATAATACTGCTCTACATTAGATCAGATTAGATTAGTTTTGTTGTTTCAGTCTTCTGTTGGCATTTTTCTGGCCCGGAAATGAGCTCCGCCCCCTAGATAGAACAGAGCTGCTTAAAATTACACACTGTTCCTTTAACAGCTGGAATGATTATTCGTAACAGCTGGAATGATTTGATTAAGATGAAAAAGGTTAGCATCGTGACGATGCAGTTATGCAGCTCACAGGCAGATTCAATGGTGTCAAAAAATCTAATTCAAAGTAATTCATTAAAAAGTAACAGCAGTCTGATGACAGATATTTCCAAACGTATCCTACGCTGATTTAATCAGATTGCATGTAGTCTCTTCCAACCCAAGACTGCTCATGAGGAAAGTGTGCGAGGAGAATTTAACAACAGGTTGGTAGGGGTCCAAAACCAATCTCTGATTTGGTGGCAAGCCTCAAGGGATATGGTGCTTGTTTTGGTTTTCCTTTTCCTCAAATGTGCTCTAACACACACACACACACACACACACACACACACACACACACACACACACACACACACACACACACACACACTCACTCACTCACACACACACACTACGTGAAAGTACCTACACCCAAGAAAAGCAACAAATCTTCTCATTGTGTTCAGAAATGAACAGTGCTGCGGCTTCAACGCACTCACTTCAAAAGGACAGGATAAAAGGTTCGGTAGCGGGAAGGGGAAGAGGGGGAAAAAAATCACAGTGTGAGTGATTTGTGTTTATGGTGACTTTTATAAGTGGACAGCATGTGCTGTAACTGTGTAAAAGTCGTGAAGCACAGCTTCAGGGTGGGGGTGCTCTTTTTTTTTTTTTGGTTTCAGTTTTAAGTTAAAACGATAGAACAAAAAAGATTCATTGTAAATAGACAGCTTTACAGCAGATAGTATTTCAAGCCAACCATCAGCGATAAAAAAAAGAAAGAAAAAAAAAAAAAACAGAACCACACATGAGAAAGAAAGCGAAGTGATGATTGTTATGGCGATACCAGAGGATAATGAAGAAGAAGCGAGTGCTGCTCATGCGTTATGATTATATTGAATCCAAGTTCCTAGACATGTTTCTAAGACTACTGTATATATGTGAATACCTCATATCGGTTCGTTATTACGTTATTTTTCAAGTCAGAAAACATCTACCATACTGTTCATGTGTTTTTTTTTAACCTCATGACTAAAATTACATTCATATTCGTGTGCACTTGAAAGACCACCTTCAAGCACAATCCTCACAAATCTCACAAATCTCTCTATCAAAAAGGGAAAAATAGGTAAAATAAACAAATTATATTGTTTTAAAAAGATATATATAATATATATATATATATATGTATATATATATATATAAAAACAGGAAAGTCCTAAAGGAGTGTTCAGGCCACTCCAGGTCAGTGAGCAATTTTTCTTTTTCTTTCTTTTTTCTTTTTTTCTTTTAAGTCCTAAGCATTGCAACTCAGACCACGCGCGGACGTCAGGAGGAGCTGACGTCAACTCTTGCTGTTTCTGTGCACTGCAGAGGAGACGTGGCGGGAGATGGTTGGCTAGCCAACATAACCCCCCGGCTCACACGTAACAGGCTTCCTTAGATCACGTCTGCCTGAAAAACGGTATTCACCAGCTGCTTAGAGCTTTATTTTCTGCGACTTTGTAATGGAAGTTCTACTGGCGATAACAGACTCGCTGCACTTTGCTCCACTTCCCTCCCACTCTCTCTGTCGCTCTCATCTGCTTTTTACCTCGGTCTCTCTCAGATTTCAGTCAAGTAAATGGAGTGTCTTTGGTGGACACCAGGGGGCACTGGGGAGGAGAAGGCCACTAAACTTATTTTCCTTTCTAGAAACGACGATAAGGTAATTGACAAGTACTCAGATGTTTAAAAAAAAATAAAATTAAAAAAAAAGGTTTTGTGTCCAGTTCTTCACTTGAGCCTCCAAACAATCATTCCAACAACTTCTACAAACATACTGTGTACATGACATTGCAAAATGCAGTCCATCCTTAATTGCCATTAAATTACCAAGCAACCATGATGCTGGTTAGTTTAAAAAAAAAAAAAGATCACATATGAACAAACTCCATCCAATATGACATGTAGATAAGCTATCAAAGCCGCTAAGTTGTGACTGACGAAGGAAGAACCTCATCTAATTTTTCTACTTGCTGATCTACAAAAAACAGCCTGTCCAGGAATGATGCTCATATATCCGCATCGATATCAATATCCGTTTAACTGAACAAGGCGGATATAGCACAAACGTTGCTGGCCACAACTGTGCAGTGCATGCACACATCACCCTCAAGACACCCACACACACAGCGCAGACGCTCACATCGAAGCCAGTACTGAAAATACACACAACAGAACCTACATAATGTTGTAAAAAGACAGCTACCCCAAACTACATGCATCATGAGAGGTTGAA
This sequence comes from Cranoglanis bouderius, assembly GCA_023630585.1. Classification (NCBI taxonomy): domain Eukaryota; kingdom Metazoa; phylum Chordata; class Actinopteri; order Siluriformes; family Cranoglanididae; genus Cranoglanis; species Cranoglanis bouderius. Next base: position 17,367,098 of record CM042562.1, on the reverse strand, counting down.
ACACACACACACACACACACACACACACACACACACACACACACACACACGCATAAAACTGCTTATATGCTATTGTCTTCCTTCACCGTATTGAGTGTGTATCTTTCCATTTTAGAATGAAGAGCTTGGCCCCTATATTATTTCTATTTGCAGTAATAAAAGCCTACATCAGACCTACAAATATGATCATTATTGGTATACTGTCACTAGTGGAAAGCACACTATTTTTTTTTGTCTTTTTTTTCCAGAAAATACACCCTGTTAGCTGTCCAGATGTATTATTTATACCAGTTATTACAACAAATCTGAGAGGACGGATAACCAAGCTCTAACTCTTCTAAAGAGGGAGAGGAGTGGTGTGTCAGAGGTGTGTTTTGCCAATGGCAAAGGGAAGATATCCACATTGGACCAGTAGATCACCAGATCACCAGATCACAACCTCCCCTTTACCCATAGGTCCTACCTCCAAGGCACCTCTCCATTACTTCACTATATTTAATTTTGTACATACACCTATGGTTTTTGCTACTTTTCCAAAGAGACTTAAACGTCTGTGCAAGTAGTTCACAGCAACAACACATCTTCCATCTAAGGTCTGGTCCTCTTATAAGCTGTACAGTATTCCTTCAGTGCTGCGGCTCCACATACGCTCATGGGTTGTCACTGTTTCGCTTTGTGCTACTGCTGCTATTATATAGGCTGGGGTTCACTACTAAAGGGTGGGGCAAAGGGGCACCTACTGCAGCATAGTTGAAAAGAGTGGGTAAAAAGGGCAAGGGCTCTACTTTGTCCCCTGGTGCCATCATATTGAGAGCCATAGGCAGGGTGGCAAGGTTGTATGGATATGGTAGTAGCTGTGGGCCATAGATGAGTTGATAGGGATCAGGGTAAAAGGGCAGTTTTGTTGAGTCAGTATGGGGTACCATCTTCCCGAGTGCACCAAAAGACAAGGGTGCAGAAGGGTATGACATGAGCATCTGGTCCTCCTGTTTCTTACCAGAGCAGTACCCTCCTGGTATGATTAAGGGAAGTGTATACTCCTGAACAGGATAGCCAGATTCTCTACAGGGATCTCTTGAAGAGGTGCTGTCCTTTGTCTCTGGCTCTGAATGGGGCACTTGGGGGTGCAGCACAGAACGAGAAGAGGGGGGCTCACTGCTGTGATCTGAACCTGTTGAAAGCACAGATCTTTGTTTCTCAGCACTGTGCATGCCTTGGTGTGCTTGGTTTGTCTCTAAATGCGACCGCAACTGTAGGTTCAAAGGTCTTGGAGAGTGACTAGGGGACTGTGGGTGCCGTTGTGGGGGTCCTTTGTGAGTGGTTTGAATGACAGAACATGTGGGAGAGGGCACAGGGCTCAATGGCTCCTCTTTGGGCACTACGAGCATCACATCATCCATGGATCGAATTTTGTTGGCCGAGTATTGGTATGCAGTTTGCTGGGAAAACTCTCTCTCCCTTGCCAGTATCGTTGGCATGGACAAATCCTCTGCTTGGATGCTGCAAGCCGTTCTGGATACTCTAAGATCTTGAGCCTCTTGTGCAGCCTCTTGTGAAGGATCACTGATGTGAATATCCCTGTGTTGGTGTGTTTCTATCTCTTGATCACTCAAAACACTCTCTTTGACTGATTGTAATGCAGCGGATATAGATGGATCTGCATCAGTTCTAACCTTTTCTGCCATTTGGGCTTGACAGACTTGGTTTGGTCTGTCAGTGGGTGTGAGGCTTCTTCGCCTCTGATCCTGTGCATCTAGACTCCGTTTCTCAGGAGTTCGGAAGTCCAGGCATTCTGCTCCATTCATTACCAGCACACTGGGGAGACTAGGGGAGATGACCTTTAACCTTTCTGGTGTTGGGCTGAGTCTAACTGGGGAAGATACAGTGCTCAAATGCGAACTCTGGATTTTGTCAATAGCTGCTAACTTTGGACTTTCACCAGTAGCTAATCTTTGGTGCTCTTCATTACTTTCACCTGCCTGTTTCTGTGTGTGTTGAGAATCTGATTTGAGATAGTTTATAACTGGAATGGGCTGTGCATGCCTAGGTGTAATGTCCAAATCTGTCCTTTGAACTTTGTCTGCCTCTGGTACCACAGTATTATGACTTTGCATCTCCAGCACTGGCTGCATGGTCTCTGTAGTGTTGCTTAGCTCATGCCTCTTCAGGTGGCAGTTTAGCGCAGCAGCAGTCTTACATACTTTATCGCACTGTGAGCAGGTATATCTAGTCAACGGCCTTCTTCCCAAGCGAGATGTACTCCCCTTTTCTAAGAACCGCCTGTTTAATACACTACTTGTCTCCTCTAATTCCATTGAATTTTCCTTGCATGATGACTCTGAATTACATGAAGCAGAGGTAGGCAGAGGTTTATTTTTTGGGTGACTGGTTCGCTGATGTTCCTCTAATTTGGTCTGAGAAGGGAAAGTAGCTCTGCAAAGCAGACACACAAACTCAAAAAGATGTGTTAGCTCATGTTTGTCTCGTTTCCTTGAGCTGGAGAACCAGCGGCCACAAGATCCACATTCAGAGGCGTGGTCCCCAGACCAACGTTGTTTGATGGTAGGGGGAACTGTATATTGAGAATTCAGAGTGGATTGGGATAAAGAAAGGTCATGCTTTCCAGAACCCCCCTTTTCTTCCTCTTTCTCTTCTGTTATTGCGGGAACACAAGGAGGTTGCGTGTCGTCTTTGATCTCCTTCTGATAAAAAACTTCTTTTTCTTCCTCTTTTGCGTCATCGTTTTCTTCTTCCTCTAAACCATCCCCCTCTTTGTTTACATCATTCATTAGTCTTTCTGCTCTCTTCATCAGCCGCAGCGATCGTTTGTAGTGCATTTTGCGCTGCCAGCTCTTGATCTTCTGCATATGCAAAGCCTTTCTCTTGGGCTTATACGAATAATAGGGTCTCCACAGGTTGTCTTCTCCATCATGGTCATTCCTGTCCTCCCTGACTTCTTGTCGGAAGAAATATTTCCTCACCTTGCCTGGCAGTTTAGAATCTCTTTCTTCCTGGCTGGAACTGCGATGGCCATGGTGTTTGCGGTGGTGGTGATGGGTATGCCGTGGCTCTCTCTGGTCTCCATGCAGGAAGTTGCCCTTTTTGTCTTTACTTGGCAGACTTTTGTCTCTCATTAAGTCTGTCTCAGATATACTCCTTTTGACAATAGCCTCTTCCCCTATACGTACAGTGATCTGACAAAGAGGCCCACTCCCTTTGACCTCTGAACCCACAGATATGGGAACCACCTTGCTTGACTCACTCTTGGTATGAGCTTTTCGTCCCTTGTGAATCTTTTCTGTTGGCTGTTGGATTTTTGAGACTTCTGTACGTGTGCTGGTTGTGTCCCACTTACTATGGGCATGTGTATGATCTTTTTGTGTATACTTTTTAAGTGCTTTTTGCAAAGTCTTATCCATTGCATGACTGCTCTCAGAAGGACATTTTCCATCCCCAGAGGGTGTCTTATCTCTTTGAACAATGACAGAGGATGGGAGTGCTGTGCTATGCATAATGACTGAGGGTTTGCTATGTCCAAATGTAATGACAGAAGAAACTGCTGTCTCTGGACTTTTGATATTTTTGGCTTTGACGCTGCTGTTGCCAGAGAGATGTAAATCTGACCTTTCCTTGTCACTGACCTCTGCTGGTACCTCTGCCTGGGCTGTTGCCAGCTTCCTGCACTGCTCTGTGTCCATCTTGATAAGGAAACTCTCAGGATCCGGTTTAATGTCTTGGGGATGAATGTCCTTAAGGTAGGAGTCCAGTTTACTGGGGCCCAGACTTGGAGGGAGGCTGCAACCTAGAGGCAAAGGCAAGGTAGCTGATGGATCAGGTTTGAGCAGTCCATCGGCCAAAGCCTGGTTGTATGTCTTATAGGGCCTCTTTTGAGAGCGCATGGGTAGTAGGCGGTAGAGTTTAAGTGCATTAACCTTCTGCTTATAGCCCCCATTGGCTGTCTTCTCACTTGAGATAAGGCCAGGACTAATGCCATGGAATGCCTTCTGGTGTGTCTTGAGGTTGTAGTAGGTAGGAAAGGCCTCCCAGCAAAATATGCACTGGTATCGCCTTTCACCAGTGTGCCACACCTCATGTTTGGTGCGGTACTCTGCAAGAGCAAAAACCTTGTCACAATAGTGGCATGGGTACTTCCGACGCCATGAGTGCACATTAGAGTGGCGCTTGAGACTTGACAGAGTCATGTAGGAGCGTTCGCACACCGAGCAGAAGTAAATGATATGTCCATCAACAATCTTCACAAAGTGATCCTCATCCCTGAGGGCATCACTGTGAGACATTGCCCTGGCATGATGTCCTTGGAGGCCTCGTCCTTTCTTTATGGGTCGTCCAGGTCCTGTTTCTTGTCCAAGCTGTTCTGACTCTGTTGCCTCATTTGTTTTCTCCACGTTCCCCTCCTCCAAAGGTTCCTGTTTGGGCTGGATGGAGAAAGCTGGCAGTGCTTGCCGACAGGTGGCCTCATGGGACTGCAGTCTTTTATTATGGATAAAGGCTTTGCCACAATGGCGGCAGCTGAGAAGTCGTCCACCCCGATGAAGACGCATGTGCACAGTGAGGGACGAGGCGGTGCTGAACAGACGGTGGCATACCCCACACAGCAGCTCTGGTTTTGGCACTGCTTGATAGGAGTCATGGAAGGATGGAGGAGGGAGGGTCAATGGAGAGACAGAAGGGGGTGAAAGAGGAGGAGGGCTTGATGATGATGATGGTGGGTTTATACTGGGAAGAGGGAGACTCAGTTCAACATGTAGGCTGTTTCCTTTACGTTTTTTGCCTTTTGCGCTTTCCGGGTCCTTAGTCACCTGACCTTGGTAGGCTCTTGCACTCAGGTTGAACAAGATATGTGCAGTCTCTGTAGTTGAGTGTTCTGGGTAGTCATTAGGCAGACTAGCTCCAGATGTCTCTCTTGAGTAGTCCATTTTAGCAGATGTGTGCAATGAAGATGTTGGAAAGTGGGGGCCACTACCAGCCACAGAAAAAGACATAGTGGATTTGCAGTTCTTACTGACAGGTGCAGTCAAATCAATGGGGAGAGTGGAAGAGGAAGAGCAGGATAGGTAGTCTGATTTTGATGCTTTAGACAATGTTTTGTCTCTGAGAGTTTCCTCCTTCCATGCAGTGCTATTTGAAGCATCTCTATCAAATGCTAAAGAAGAGGAAGGGGGATGAATTATTGGACAGTGCTTTTGTGCAGAGAAACCAGGCAGTCCAGCGCTGATTGGAAAACTGAGAGAAATCCTTGTCGTTTTGGTACCATCCACTTCATCTGTCCCTTCTCCCATCCTGTCTCCTCTTATTTGTTTATTTCTGTGTTTCATTTGAGTCTTTTCCTTTAGTCCTTTGAGACACTTTTTCAGGCCACCCACTTCAAACAGACCCTTAAGGAAGCAAGATGCGTAAATGCAGTTCAGCAAGTTCAGAAGTACTGAACAGAGCGAGGTAAAAGTTAAAACTGTGTCCACCACTGGAATGGAAGATTGGCAGGCATCCAATCCTTGGATGTGGATGTTGTACACAGCGATGATTCTTAGACGGATGTCAAATCGAGTCTTCTCATAGATTGAAGCAGGGCCAGCCAGGTGCTGTTCATTTAACTCCAAGGGTATGACGCTGGCGTGGAGGGGGTGCCAGCCGTCCATTCTGGACACCATGACCCCACCCCCAAACCTGAAAAACAGACAGAAAAGTGTTTAAATAAGCTATACAAGCAAGTATCTGTTGAAGGCACAAAGATGACAAAAGCATTGCATCTTAAAAACCAAACTCAACTGTGAATAATGCCATTAAGCAGTATCAAACATGCTTTTCAATTAAAGTATAAATAGACAGCGTTAGTTTTAGTTTTAGTTTGAGTCGTACTCATTTTAAGTTTCAGTATTACAAAGAATCTTAGCAATCATTACCACGGTTCCACAGCAATGCTTTCACTTCTATTTCTTGAATGGAGTTCATTTTTATCATTCCCCAGCTTAAAAAACAAAAATATTGATGGTATATTTCTATAAACATGTGAAAGGCAGCATATGTTAAAGATTTAACATATGTGTGTGTGTGTGTGGGGGGGGGGGGGGGGCAGTGATCCCACTAATCCACCCTCTGTATATCATTTGAGGTAGAAACCCAAAGTTCAATAAGCACAACGATTTGCGCAGACTTTTCTTGCAATCTGGAATTTTGTTCATCAAAATATATGTGTTATCTGGGTAAATTCTTCTTATATAGTCTTCTTATATATTTAAATACGCATGTACACTTTATTAAAGTATTTGCAATTATGCTGCACATGAAAAATCCCCAGTCATGCTTTTCTGCCTGTGTTTTAGCCAGGCAGGCAGGCCTCTGTAAAATTCCACAAGCAGCCCTGAACACACTGAAACTAGGTCAGCACTGTTATTGCAGAGCGAGAGAGCGAGAGAGACGGAGAGAGGCGGTGAAAAAGAGCCAGGCCAGAGACAGGAACAGCCAAACACACAGACACATACGCGCACACATACACACACACACACACACACACACACACACACACACACACACACACATTAACAGGGACAAGCACACACAAGCACATACTCTCTACCACAGCACATGCACACACCTAGAACATTTGCAAGGCGCATACCAACCGGTTTGCCTGTAAACAAGCCACCTGACAGGTAGCGTCACCAGAACACCACAAACATAGCCGCTGACAGTGCAAAGGAAGTACCAAAAAATAGGGCTGTAATTATAGATGTTACATAATCTACAGCAACAGGAAGTGCACAAGAAGAAAAACAAAACATGTCAAGGCAAGCAGTAAATTATCGCTGTTTATCAATTGTATCAATTATATACATTAAACATACTGTGAATATTAAGGAATAAGTGATCAACACTGCACCTGTTTCAATCCATGTAAACATGACAGGCTCAGAACAGGGAAAAAATGCTTACAAGGGATTCCACATGTCAAAATTTGTTTTGTGCTATGGATGAGGAAATGCATCTGTCCCTGTTTCCGTCACCCTTTGTGCGTGACGCACACACTGCCTCTCAACAAGCCGTCCTTAGCTCAAGAGGCTGGCCAAGCGTGACAGGGGCTTTACCGCCACCCTCCCTTTCATCCCCAGCACTCCGGCTCCCCCTCTACTCGAATATGCAACCGCCTGAAACAGTTAGAGGGACAAATATTCAATGGACTGTCTGTACCACCCTTTAAAATGTCCTGTAAAAGTAATGGAGCACAACAAATACTCATTTGTCTATCTATGTTTCTCTATGTTGTTTTTTTGTTTTTTTTTTGCATGTCAACGTATTAGCTACTGACAGAATAGGTTAGGAAAGACGGAAATCTGTGAAGTGATGTCATGTCAGTAAAGAAGAAGGTGCTCTTAGATTATGCGTCAATATCCCATTCGCTGCATGGATGTATCTATATGTTTATTTAGTCATTAGTAATGAGATGAAACAGAAAAAGAGCACTCTGGAAAAGAGTAAACTATGAAGGCCTTTGGTTTCCATCAGGCCTGCGACTCCGGACTGGGCAGAGCCGGACTGTGAAAAGGGGGCTGAGACTAGATCCTGAACTCTGAACAACCCCCCTGGCCCAAAAAAGATGGTTAACCCAGCCAGAGGGAAGGGGAGGAGAGGGGAAATGGTGGAAAGGAATAGATCAGCAGTGAGGGGTGAGGAAGAACAGGGTGGGAACGGGAGGTATGTATGAGTTAAGAGATGGAAGAAGTACCAAATCCTGTCCTATGTATATCTTTAAGATGTTCAGGCGCTGAAGGTGTATCTTGTTAGGCCATGCTCCAGCAGCTGTACCCATGGAAAAAGCCATGCTTGACATGATATACAAGTGACTCCCATAATTCTTTAACTGCAAAAGTCAAATGAAATGGATAGGTAGACGGATAACATTGATACTCATAACCCATTTAGCATTTTAGCCATTAGCTATATTTAAGATCGTGCAGCTTAGAATAAACTTGGCAGGAAGTCCCAATAGACACTTCGTCATCATTTCATAATGGAAATCTGGAGGCTTTGTAATGTCAAAATGCGAAAACGTTAATCACAATTTGAGCAATGACAAGCTCAAATACAACCAAAAAAACACCCCCCACACCCAGATAAATGTTTAGTAAATGAGCAAACTGCTCACTCCTACATCATGATCCCTCTGAGCCCTACGGCCCGTTTCAAACAGGCTGTATGCAAAAAAAAAAAAAAAAAAAAAAAAAAAAAACTGGTGTACTTTTAAAGCATTTGGACATCCCACAAAATGAGGGGGAAAAAAAAAGAAAATCACGGCCATTTTATAATCTTATTTTTCACATCTGTACATTCACATATTCACATACCAAAACTTCTACCATTTTAGTAATTTCCAACTAAACGTACAATAGCTATAAAACGCTAAGTATCGCAAATTACGAGTACGGTAAAATCTGTAAAACGTATCTACTTAGAATAAAGAAACATCTTAGTTTCTGTTAAATCGGAGTGACTCATCGGCCGTGAAAAAGAACTGCGTGGTTGAGCCGCGAGAGGAGAGGATAAGGGAGGCAGGCCTTGTTTAGCACCACACACACACACACACACACACACACACACACACACACACACACACACACACACACACACACACACACACACACAGTCGCACTTCCACATACGCACAGACGCACGCACACAGGCATGCTCGTGCGAACACAAACAGGACAACACTCCTCTCATCTCGCTTCTCGTGCCCTACGCAGAACCCAAACAACAACAACAACAACAACAACAACAACAACAACAACAGTCGATATGATAGTGGTGAAGAAGACGAGCACGGGAGCAGGAAGAAGAGAAGAATGAGAAAGCAGAAAAGAGTCTGACGGTCTCTCCATTTCTCGGCCAGGCAAGCACACAACAAGACTACGTACCTCGAAAAACCTCCTGCTGCATCTCTGCTGCGATCTGTTCTCTCTCTCTCTCTCTCTCTCTCTCTCTCTCTCTCTCTCTCTCTCTCTCTCTCTCTCGCCCTCCCTCGTTCTGTGTGTGTGTGTGTGTATGTGTGTGTATGCTTGTCTGCGCCTGTGTGTGTGCGTGTGTGTGAGTGTGTGTGCGTGTGCGCGTGAACGAGAGCGCAGGCAGCGCACACACAGGCAGCACTATGTAGAGACGGAGGGCAGGGACGACTCTCGCACTCCCGAATCTCCCCCTCCTTCTCTCCTTCTTTTCTCTCTCGCCACACACTCTTTCTCCCTCTTGCACTTCACTTTGACTCGGACACACGATTCCAGGGTGTTCCTTCTTTCCCCTCGTTTCACCAACTATCCCACCGTTTACCCCCCCCACCCCCCACCCCCTCTCCCCGTTTATCACACACCCCTGTCTCATCATTTTAATTCCAGTTCCCCCCCCACCCTCTTACCACCACCACCCCCCACCCCCCATTTTTTTTTTTTTTTTTTTGTATTGTTCTTCATACACGCACACTCATGCGCTCGCTGTAGCCCATGTTACACAAAGCCGGGTGATAGCATAGCAAGCGAACGAGCAAGGGAGCAAGAGAGGGAGGGAGAAAGAGAGAGGGAGAGCAAGAGGACGCCATTTAAGCAGTTTGTTACGAGCACTGCCAGTCCCCAAAATGGCTGAAAACAAACAGGAGCCATGCCAACAGGAAAAAAAAAAAAAAACTGGGCAGAGAATAGACAGAGGGAAAGGAGATAAAGAGTAAAAGAGAGAGAGAGACAGACAGAGACAGAGAGAGAAGACTATACTTTGTTGAAAGCAGAACACTTTAAATGAACTGAAGTAGTTGAAAGGAAAGAGAGATCAAAGCGGGGAAGACGTACGCGTGGACATGCTCTTTGTTTTCCATTTTCTTCTCCGTTTACTGCCCTCCATAAAGAGCTGGAGGTTTATGGTGAGTGGCACTGAAGAGCCAAGTAAACATTTTGAAGTTCCTGAAGGAGCGGGTGCAGTTCAGAGTCTGGGTATAGGGCCTTGTTAAACCTTACATATCAACCTGGTGTGGAAAACAAAAAAAGTGATGCGTCTTGCATTTAAACCTTTGCGCATTTACACATAATTAAGTATTCCAAAAGAAAAAAACAACAAAAAAAACAGGACATATCTGCATACCCTTACCAGAGATTTGTGCGTTTCCAGCAGTATTTTATTGGGACACATGCATTCGCATTAACCACGAAAGTCCCATTACGCACCACATCAACAGAACTGCTGAAATTGGTGCGGCTGTGATCATAACCTGTCGTGTTATTCTCATCTAAAGCCTCCTATTCACTCGTCTTCACTCATCTGCATACTGCTTGTCTACTGTTACTATTATAATCCCTCTATCCGGTGTCACACAGAAGAAGTTCCCCCTTTGAGTCTGGTTTCTCTCATGCTTTCTTCCTCATGTCGTCCCTGTCGCAAAAGTTTTGCGGCTTGCTCATTAGGGATCTAAATTTACATCCGGATTTCTGTAAAGCTGCTTTGTAACGATGACGATCGTTAATATCGCCGTACAAATAAAATCGATAAAACTGCACGTCCTGAATCCATATTCGGTCACGAATGAGAGGCTGGTGGACCGGACATACTGTAGTGTGTTAAAATCTGACTCGGCAAGGAGAACCTGAGTCAATAAACAGACAAATAAACTGAGCGAAGTAGGCAGTGAGAAAGAGGAAAAACAATCAGGAAGTAACACTCGGAACTGCAAACTAACAGAATGGCAAAGAGGACAATTATGAGAGAGAGGTTTAAATACACAGAGATGATTGGAGTTAAACATGAATAAGTTGGACTAGTCTTCAGGTGAGTGTGAGAGTCACAAACTCCACACTGGTTTGGGATCGGGACTAGGAGCGGTGGATAAATATCTCTTTATCCTATTTCCTGGTAATGATCTGTTGTGTTCAGACATGTGCAGTTCCCAGGAAAATATCAGCGCCTCCTGATATTTTCCTGGAAATTGCACTAGGTCTCTTCCTGGTACGTCACTGCATCAGTAATCTCTGTGTTTCAATTTTTGCTGTCTCGTTAAGCTATATCCCTGATTCATTTCTGTTAAATTCCAGGCTTGAGAGCCGTGATTTGATTCTGCATGCTGATGTATCTCCTTTTGAAACAGGAACGGGCGTGTTGAAACGCTTGACTGATTTCGTAATAATAATAAAATATAATAAAGCCAAACATTACTGAGCCTAATAATCAAAACCAAATAATACAGCCAATAATTTTTTTAGACACCACACTCCCACCAAATCTAAACAAACTTGATAGTAACTTAGCAAACTGATTAAATATGGAGAACAGCGAAAAGCGCTTTTTAGCTGTGGAGGATTTCTCACCCGGGCCAAGTAGATGCCGTGTGTTTTTGGAGTTACGTTGGCGTACGTTTTTGAGTCGAGGTCGGACACCAGAGGCGCTGATGGTGAGGGAGAGCCGCAGGGTCGTCATCGGGGGGACGTCTGACTTGTCTGAATGGTAGACAAAATGATATGACTGAGTCTTAATGTTGGAGAAGCTCTGACGGTGTATAAAGACATTGAACAAGTTGATAAAACACTCCTATAACTTTCAACTCTCACAAACTCCACCCACTCGGTTTGTAAAGGGAACGGTGTGCGGGAAGACGAATAGTGAAAAACACACCAACCCAACGAACCATGTTTGCTGCTAACGAGCCGCTACTGTAGAGCAAGACACCCTTCTGGGGGCGGGGCTTATATGCTAGAGAGAGCCTTTAATTGGACAAACACAAGACTACTACAGGATGAGTCACCAAAAAAAATTTATATGACAAACTATACGTTTAAGACTAGAATATCTCCAAAACTATTTTTTATCAAGATATCTAAAGCTAAGGAACAGGTATATAAAATTATTTCAGAGGCACTGAAATTTAACTATAATTATTTCTGATAATGGAGCACGCAAGAGAAAACACATAAAATTGCTTTCCTTTTGGCTCTCTCTCTCTCTCCCTCTCTCTCTCTTTCTCTCTCTCTCTCCTCACCTCTCTGGACATCTATCACCTATTTTTATTTCCGTTTAATTCTCGAGTGTGCCTCATTACGTGCACACATCCCAGTCCATGTCCCCTCTCTGCCCCTCTCTTTATTTCCCCTCCTTTCGCTCTCCTTCGTTTTCTCACCTCACATTGTGTACCAGGCCCCTTGTCTCCATGGGAACTCGCCTGGAACGGGTGGCGCTCTTATGATCCCGCCGGCTTTTCATGGAACTTTGTCATTTCTTTTTTTTTTCCCCCCTCATTCATTTTCTCGACCAATTTATCTGTTTATCCCTCCGTGCCTCATGCTGAGTACAAGTGTCCGGCAATTGGTGTATGGATTTTGTGGTTTAGTACGTGCCAGGCCACATATGTTCCAGTGTTCCCTCCCTGCAGGCTGCCGTTGACTCTGTGAGGGAAGTGCAGCGCAGATCCGTTTGTGTTCATTCGCCGCAAAGTCATCCTGCTTTTTAGGGTGGAAATGTGGAGGCCGCAGCCTCGAAACCACAGAAATGAGAAGTAACTGGAAAAACTGTCGAGGATCGTGGCTCTGGAAATCCTTAAAGAACGCTTCTCTTGGTGCATCGGGTTCAGGATCGTGCCGTGCCAAAGCGATATTTCACTGTCGCTGTAGGAGTTTGCAAGTTACATAACGTCTGAGACTCTGTATAATCGACTTGTTTCTCCTGTCTGTGACTCGAAAACATTAAAACCGCATTTATTTTAAACATTCAGCTTATTATTATTCAGTTATTCACGTTAAATCATCCATAAAAATGTTATAATTCTGGATTCATTTTCATTTATTCCATTTCGCGGTATTTTTCTTCTTCTCTCTAATTTTACAAATTATAAATAGATTTTACATATTAGTGTCACGATTAAATATTAAAAGCATTTTCAAGATGAACGTTAATTTGAAACTGTTAACCCACTTATTCAGTTCATCATGTTAAAGCTTTATCCACTAACTACTATGAATAATTCACTACATCTCCCATTGTTCCTGAGAGTTTAAATCATTTATGTACATTAATTAATGTTTAATATGTTCTTAATGCCCAGTAAACTACTAAACTGACCTGAGAACAACTCTACACCTTCACCCTTATTGAAAATGCCACAATCCACAATCTATGGATGTTCATGAATATGCAATTTAAAAACGTCCTCATGTCCTCATCCTGCCAACCCAAACAACTAGTCAGCTCGCTCACTGCTAGGGAGATAGTTAGCTTGGGTCACGAGTGAGATTTCAGTATTTGCGTCAAAATATAGTGTTACCATAACAACGACGATGTTGTTCATCGGTTAAGTTAAGTAAATAGCTTATCGTGTATGTTCTGTGGTTAAAGGTTTTCACATATAATGTAATTTTCTAATGATTTGCATATCAAATGTGATTGTTCCAAAGCTCTTCGGATTATTTTGTGGGTGCTTTCACATATACAGCGTTTAGTTTGTTTGAATGGAGCGCTGGTGTGTTCTCCGCCTCGCCGCTGTTCTTCAGGCAGGTGAGAACACGTTCGGTTCGAGGGCCTCTGAGCTTCCAAGTGAAATCTAACGACTCTGACTCGGATCTCCTGCAGGAAGTGACTCGGACATGCCACGTGTTTTGGGTTGCAGTCTTTTGCTTTAGATGTGAGCCGCTAAACTGAGCCAAAGTACAGAGCTGTAGAACTGCAGAAACGCCATGAATGATAGAGATTCAGACCGACGAACAAAAAGAGAAAATAAACGCTTGGCGCGACACGTAAAATGTTTGAAACTAGTTATTTATATAAGTATGTAACCGTTTATTTGGCATTCTGCTTTGTTTACATTTTTCCGTTTCCATTTTTCTGACCAATGGACGGAAGATTTTCTGAGGACGTTTTCATCGCTACACACGCAACAGCCAACAAATCAAATAGCAAACAAACCAAAAATATCAATTCAGACTCGACAAATCGACTAATACGTGTGAGAACGGCTTCTGGCATCACGAAAATCTCCATAAACCTGTCTGTTTTTTAGTTAGAATGTACTGAGAAAAGCTTTGTTTTCAATTTTTTAAATGATCTATACATCTATATAATGTATGTAATCAGAGTAAACAAAGTGAAGCTAAAAATCTGATTTTTTTTTTTAATTCGGTGGAACTGTAAATAAAACACTGGTGTAGTTCAGCAGAAGACCCCTTTTTGTACTGTTTAGATGCATTTTCTTGGGCTGTAAATAAAACAAAACTCGTCCAGCTTTGGTCTGTAAAGTGCTCATGGAGTCCAAAAGAAACATGTGCTCTGCTCTGTTCGTCTTGCTCTGAATATATCTGACAATGTTTATTATTCCTCAGCTGGTCACGGTGTAGATCGTGTCATAGTTTTGTGAACACGACTCGGGTGAACGTTCCCGCGTTCGGTGCTGATCAAAGGCTATCTTCAGTATGACATATGGATCAGTGGACACTAATGAGCGAGCCGTGGCCAGCTGAATCTCCACGGCAACAAAGAGCCTGGGACATCTGGAGAGAGAGAGAGAGAGAGAGAGAGAGAGAGAGAGAGAGAGAGAGAGACACACACACACACACACACACACACACACACACACACACTCCTGGGAAGGTTTGGGGGATGAGGGGAGTGACAAGTGCGTCACTGTTGATGTGTGAGTGTGAGTGTGTGTGTGTGTGTGTGTGTGTGTGTGTGTGTGTGTGTGTGTGTGTGTGCGTAAGCGGGCATGAGAGGGCTGAAAATGTAAATGTTCTAATTATAATCCTTTTCCACTGGACAGCGTGGTACAGTAACACTAACAAACAATTCATAACAAACAATTTTGGTGTTGTTTCAACTCCCACGTGAGCCGTACCGTACCGTACCGTACCCAAGTACCCGTGCTGAATTTACTCCCTCTTCCTTCTTGACTTTAATCGTCAAACGTAAATGTCACAGAGTCATCCTTCCATTGTTTCTTTCTCTTCATAATGGTCGGTTATCTGTCAGCTTTAGGAGGCAACATCACATGACTCATGTAGAATCTACTATTTGCAAGCTGTCCACTAAATACCAAATAGCTTCTGTTCACCGTACATGCCGTATATATAACATATACACCGTATATATACTTACAGTAAATCCACACAACCGTCACAGCCAAGAGTATAACAATCAACTTCCATAGTAAAACCATTAAAGCATTATGATTAAGTTTGTTATAAACATATTAGTGTAATGTAATAAATACAGCTGCCATGACTATGGCTATGTAATAAATGTATCATTATCCTGGTTACATAGAGAATAAACCTAAAATTTGCTTTGTTGTTATATACATAACAAATGTATAATGTATTATTATTATTATTATTAATATGTAATAAACCTACTAGTCTCAGGTTACATATGTAATTAACATATTATTACCAAGGTTAAATTATGTAATAAATTAATTAGTATCAGGGTTAAATATATAGTAAAAATATTAGTGTCATGACTAACTGATAACCGAATTCGTATCATTATCATGGTTAAAGATATAATTACTTATTAATATTATAGTTAAATATGTGACAAATGTATTAATAGTAGGATTACATGTGTAATAAACACACTAGAATTGTAGTTAAATGTGTAATAAACATAATATTACTATGGTTAAATATATAATAAATGTATTGGTATCAGTATTAAATATATAACAACAAACATATTAGTAAAGAGGTTAAATATGTAATAGATATATTAGTACCAGAGTTATATATGTAATCAACACATTACTAGATGGGTTAATTGTGTAATAAATGTGTAAGTATCAGGGATGTGCAGTACATATCTAATTAATGTGTTAGTATTGTGGTGAAATATGTAATAAACGTTTTATTATCAGGGTTAGATGTGTAATAAACATATTAGTGTTGGAGTTAGATGTGTAATAAACATATTAGTGTCGGGGTTAGATGTATAATAAACATATTAGTGTCGGGGTTAGATGTGTAATAAACATATTAGTGTTGGAGTTAGATGTGTAATAAACATATTTGTGTCTGGGTTAGATGTGTAATAAACATATTAGTGTCAGGGTTAGATGTGTAATAAACATATTAGTGTCGGGGTTAGATGTGTAACAAACATATTAGTGTCGGGGTTAGATGTGTAACAAACATATTAGTGTCGGGGTTAGATGTGTAACAAAAATATTAGTGTCTGGGTTAGATGTGTAACAAACATATTAGTGTCGGGGTTAGATGTGTAACAAACATATTAGTGTCGGGTTAGATGTGTAATAAACATATTAGTGTCGGGGTTAGATGTGTAATAAACATATTGGTGTCGGGGGTTAGATGTGTAATAAACATATTTGTGTCGGGGTTAGATGTGTAATAAACATATTAGTGTCGGGGTTAGATGTGTAATAAACATATTAGTGTCGGGGTTAGATGTGTAACAAACATATTAGTGTCGGGTTAGATGTGTAATAAACATATTAGTGTCGGGGTTAGATGTGTAATAAACATATTGGTGTCGGGGGTTAGATGTGTAATAAACATATTTGTGTCAGGGTTAGATGTGTAATAAACATATTAGTGTCGGGGTTAGATGTATAATAAACATATTAGTGTCGGGGTTAGATGTGTAATAAACATATTAGTGTTGGAGTTAGATGTGTAATAAACATATTTGTGTCTGGGTTAGATGTGTAATAAACATATTAGTGTCAGGGTTAGATGTGTAATAAACATATTAGTGTCGGGGTTAGATGTGTAACAAACATATTAGTGTCGTGGTTAGATGTGTAATAAACATATTAGTGTCGGTGTTAGATGTGTAATAAACATATTAGTGTCGGGATTAGATGTGTAATAAACATTAGTGTCGGGGTTATATGTGTAATAAACATATTAGTGTCGGGGTTAGATGTGTAATAAACATATTAGTGTCGGGGTTAGATGTGTAATAAACATATTAGTGTCGGGGTTAGATGTGTAATAAACATATTAGTGTCGGGGTTAGACATGTAATAAACATATTAGTGTCGGGGTTAGATATGTAATAAACATTAGTGTCGGGGTTAGATGTGTAACAAACATATTAGTGTCGGGGTTATATGTGTAATAAACATATTAGTGTCGGGGTTAGATGTGTAACAAACATATTAGTGTCGGGGTTATATGTGTAATAAACATATTAGTGTCGGGGTTAGATGTGTAATAAACATATTAGTGTCGGGGTTAGATGTGTAACAAACATATTAGTGTCGGGGTTAGATGTGTAATAAACATATTACTGTCGGGGTTAGATGTATAACAAACATATTAGTGTCAGGGTTAGATGTGTAACAAAAATATTAGTGTCAGGGTTAGATGTGTAACAAACATATTAGTGTCAGGGTTAGATGTGTAATAAACATATTAGTGTCAGGGTTAGATGTGTAACAAAAATATTAGTGTCAGGGTTAGATGTGTAACAAACATATTAGTGTCAGGGTTAGATGTGTAATAAACATATTAGTGTCAGGGTTAGATGTGTAACAAAAATATTAGTGTCAGGGTTGGATGTGTAATAAACATAGTGTCGGGGTTAGATGTGTAACAAACATATTAGTGTCGGGTTAGATGTGTAATAAACATATTAGTGTCGGGGTTAGATGTGTAATAAACATATTGGTGTCGGGGGTTAGATGTGTAATAAACATATTTGTGTCGGGGTTAGATGTGTAATAAACATTAGTGTCGGGGTTAGATGTGTAATAAACATATTAGTGTTGGGGTTAGATGTGTAATAAACATATTAGTGTCTGGGTTAGATGTGTAACAAACATATTAGTGTCGTGGTTAGATGTGTAATAAACATATTAGTGTCGGGGTTAGATGTGTAATAAACATATTAGTGTCGGGATTAGATGTGTAATAAACATTAGTGTCGGGGTTATATGTGTAATAAACATATTAGTGTCGGGGTTAGATGTGTAATAAACATATTAGTGTCGGGGTTAGATGTGTAATAAACATATTAGTGTCGGGGTTAGACGTGTAATAAACATATTAGTGTCGGGGTTAGACGTGTAATAAACATTAGTGTCGGGGTTAGATGTGTAACAAACATATTAGTGTCGGGTTAGATGTGTAATAAACATATTGGTGTCGGGGTTAGATGTGTAATAAACATATTTGTGTCAGGGTTAGATGTGTAATAAACATTAGCGTCGGGGTTAGATGTGTAATAGACATATTAGTGTCGGGGTTAGATGTGTAATAAACATATTAGTGTCAGGGTTAGATGTGTAACAAAAATATTAGTGTCAGGGTTAGATGTGTAACAAACATATTAGTGTCAGGGTTAGATGTGTAATAAACATATTAGTGTCAGGGTTAGATGTGTAACAAAAATATTAGTGTCAGGGTTGGATGTGTAATAAACATAGTGTCAGGGTTAGATGTGTAACAAAAATATTAGTGTCGGGGTTAGATGTGTAATAAACATATTAGTGTCGGGGTTAGATGTGTAACAAACATATTAGTGTCGGGGTTAGATGTGTAATAAACATTAGTGTCGGAGTTAGATGTGTAATAAACATATTAGTGTCGGGGTTAGATGTGTAATAAACATATTAGTGTCGGGGTTAGATGTGTAATAAACATATTAGTGTCGGGGTTAGATGTGTAATAAACATATTAGTGTCGGGGTTAGATGTGTAATAAACATATTAGTGTCGGGGTTAGATGTGTAACAAACATATTAGTGTCAGGGTTAGATGTGTAACAAACATATTAGTGTCGGGTTAGATGTGTAACAAACATATTAGTGTCGGGGTTAGATGTGTAATAAACATATTGGTGTCGGGGGTTAGATGTGTAATAAACATATTAGTGTCGGAGTTAGATGTGTAATAAACATTAGTGTCGGGGTAAGATGTGTAATAAACATATTAGTGTCAGGGTTAGATGTGTAATAAACATATTAGTGTCGGGGTTAGATGTGTAATAAACATTAGTGTCGGGGTTAGATGTGTAATAAACATATTAGTGTCAGGGTTAGATGTGTAATAAACATATTAGTGTCGGGGTTAGACGTGTAATAAACATATTAGTGTCAGGGTTAGATGTGTAATAAACATATTAGTGTCGGGGGTTAGACGTGTAATAAACATATTAGTGTCGGGGTTAGATGTGTAATAAACATATTAGTGTTGGAGTTAGATGTGTAATAAACATATTAGTGTCGGGGTTAGATGTGTAACAAACATATTAGTGTCGGGGTTAGATGTGTAATAAACATATTAGTGTCGGGGTTAGATGTGTAACAAACATATTAGTGTCGGGGTTAGATGTGTAATAAACATATTAGTGTCGGGATTAGATGTGTAATAAACATTAGTGTCGGGGTTATATATGTAATAAACATATTAGTGTCGGGGTTAGATGTGTAATAAACATATTAGTGTCGGGGTTAGATGTGTAATAAACATATTAGTGTCGGGGTTAGACGTGTAATAAATATATTAGTGTCGGGGTTAGATGTGTAACAAACATATTAGTGTCGGGGTTAGATGTGCAATAAACATTAGTGTCGGGGTTAGATGTATAATAAACATATTAGTGTCGGGGTTAGATGTATAATAAACATATTAGTGTCAGGGTTAGATGTGTAATAAACATATTAGTGTCGGGGTTAGATGTGTAATAAACATTAGTGTTGGGGTTAGATGTGTAATAAACATATTAGTGTCGGGTTAGATGTGTAACAAACATATTAGCGTTGGGGTCAGATGTGTAATAAACATATTACTGTCAGGGTTAGATGTGTAATAAACATTAGTCTCAGGGTTAGATGTGTAATAAACATATTAGTGTTGGGGTTAGATGTGTAATAAACATAATATTGTCAGGGTTAGATGTGTAATAAACATTAGTCTCAGGGTTAGATGTGTAATAAACATATTAGTGTTGGGGTTAGATGTGTAATAAACATAATAGTGTCAGGGTTAGATGTGTAATAAACATATTAGTGTTGGGGTTAGATGTGTAATAAACATAATAGTGTCAGGGTTAGATATGTAATAAACATATTAGTGTCAGGGTTAGATGTGTAATAAACATATTAGTGTCAGGGTTAGATGTGTAATAAACATATTAGTGTCAGGGTTAGATGTGTAATAAACATAATAGTGTCAGGGTTAGATGTGTAATAAACATTAGTCTCAGGGTTAAATGTGTAATAAACATAGTGTCGGGGGTTAGATATGTAATAAACATATTAGTGCCAGGGTTAGATGTGTTTTAAAAAGTTGTCATGGTTCACAGTTGTTTTTTTTTAACTATAATTACTGTACCATAGTCACACAACAGTAAACTGAAATTAATTAATTATATTGATAAGGGAATGAACAGATCAATAATTGACATAAGATATAAAAAAAGACTCAAAAAATTAAAGGTGCAAAGGGAAAGAGGTGTGAGACACAGAGAGAGAGAGAGAGAGAGAGAGAGAGAGAGGATGGAAAATCTACTGGGAGGGGTGCCTAATCAGCAGGAGGGGGTGTTTTTTCCACTGCCAGGGAAAGAACGGCTAAATCAAATTAATTAGCTTCTTCATCTGACGGCCTCGAATCAGGCGTGCTGTACCAGGCGTGCTGAGAGAGAGGACAGCTTGTTCGTGTGTGAGACTGGATTTGGGTGAGGCGTGAACGCCTTGTTTTCAGTGCAGACTGTTCAGACGAGTGAGTGAGTCACGACAAGCGGGAGGTGAACGGCAGATAAGAGTGAAGGTTAGGAGGAAGATGAGAGGAAGAAGCGCTAACGTGTACGAGGCCAGAATGACCCGCGTTATTTGACAGCGATGCGTTCTACGCATATATTTGCTTTTAATCTGCTGCACGGTTTTCAGCGCATCATCAGCAGTCTCAGGCTTTCCTTCCTGTCATGCCTCTTTAAATAGATCCTTCTCCCAGAATCGCCGAGAGAAAAACAGCGTGAACTGCCATGCAGGGAGGGGAACGGGGAAGGGGGAGCTGAGAAGCTGAGAGAGAGAGAGAGAGAGAGAGAGAGAGAGAGAGAGAGAGAGAGAGAGAGAGAGAGAGAGAGAGAGAGGAAATAAGGAGACAGCAAGAGAGACATACAGAGAGGAAGATAGAGAAAGAAGGAGACAGATGGTCAGGGCCGTATGGCAACAAGCCAGTGAACAGCAACACCAACGGACAACAGCAAAAGAACCGAGGGGGCAGTGGAAGGTGTGCAAGAGAGAGAGAGAGAGAGAGAGAGAGAGAGAGAGAGAGAGAGAGAGAGAGAGAGAGAGAGAGAGAGACAGAGAGAGAGAGAGAGAGAGAGACAGAGAGAGAGACGGACACGATGCATTTTTAGGGTGGGGGCATGATGATAGAACTGAGATGAAAAAAAAACAGACGGAGAGATGCCAGGATGGACGACACTGTCTGGAACGAAAACTGAACGAAAACAATGAAAACTTTTCCTAGATGAAACTATACTCAGTGCATTTAGTGTCAGTAAAACATAATGAGGAATTATTTTTTATTTTACATACTACAAAATGTTTTGGGTTTTTTTTTGTTTTTTTTACTGGATTTGTTTATAGAATAAAATATAATTTTTATTTTTACTGTGTGTGTGTTTGGGTTGCACTACTGACTACTGAAACCTGTTGATGCGCAGGCCTCCAGATTCAGAGACTACTATTTTTATTTTTATTTTTATTTTTATTTTTATTTTTATTTTTATTTTTTGTCACACCAAATATTGACTTTGTTTCATTTACTACTGTTTACTGCTCTTTTGTATATATATATATATATATATATATATATATATATATATATATATATATATATATATATATATATATATATATATATATATATATATATATATCCCCTGCACATTATTTTCACTAATCCCTGTTAGAAATGAATGGGTGAGTGAAATTTTGTACGATGAATTCATGTGCAGTGGACGTATAGCCTTACGACTTAAAATAGTTAAAAGTGTTACGGAAGTAGCTGATGGCGGTCCTGAAATGTATGAAATCTCATTCTCCAGTGTATTCAAATGAAATGTATAAAATGCGGTTCATAGACAAACAGACTCACAGCACTTATCGGTGCCGTGTCGGAGAGGAGATGGAACAAACAGAACAGTTTGTGTTTATTTATTTATACAATACTGTGCAAAAGTCTAGCCACTTTTCCTACAATAAAAAAAAACTACAATAAAGAGCAACAGTAATTTGCCAGTATCTAGTGTGAACACCTTTTGTTTCAGGGTCTCAGATGCACTTCATACAGTTTTAAAGGTAATTGACAGGTAATTGTTTCTAAGCATCTTGGAGAACCTGCCACAGTTCTTCTGGAGACTTTGACTGTCACACCTGCTTCTGCTTTTGCAGGGAATCACTGACATCATGTTTCTGGTCTGAAATAAGGTATATTATGTAATATGGTACTTTCTGTACTGATAAATAAACATTTTATTTTACTTTTTTTTTTTTTTGGTTGTTTGTCAGTCTGAAAATGGCTTTCTTTCTTCCTCTTGTTCTTCTTCTTCTTTTTTTTTTTTTTTTTTACTAATGCACTAATACAGAAGACATCGCATAAATATCTAGGAAAAAATGTCTATTTAAAAGCAAATACGGCACCCAAGGCGTTTACGCTGTACTGTATTACAATATTAAAAAGTAATAATTTAATATAAATAAGACAACAGTTAATAAATGATCGGTATCAGCCACCAACTTCGAACATCAAAACCTGCTGTATAATTTTGCCACGTGTATTTTATGCATCAGAGAGGTAAATATAATGTAGGATCCGTCACACTGTAGCTGGAGAAAATAACTGCTTTTTCTTTGACTAGTCAAATAAATTTACATCAAAATCTGAAAGTTGTAATTATAAAAGAAGGCTTCAGCACGCTGAGGATTACATGAACACCAACGATTACCAACAAACACGATGAAAAGTCAGCGACGAAGAGCTCGCAGGTTAAACCGCACGCTTCTCTTCCCCCCTAGTGGCCATATTCCTGTTCTGGGTTTGCAAGCACGCACACGCACACACGCTTACACACACACACACACACACACACACACACACACACACACGGTGCTAGTGACATCACTAGGGGACATGCAGTTCCTGCAGGAAGAGCTTGTGCTTTTCTTGTAACTGCACAACACAGGCCTGTTCTCAGAAACCCACCAAAACAATCCAGTGCGTATATTTCACACGTTTTTTTCTTTCGTTTTGTTTTGTTTTTTTAAAATTTCTTTTACATTGTCAGCCATCTTACTGTAACTGTTGGGATTATAAGTCAGAACAATATCTGCTCAAACACGGAAATGAGTTTAAAGGTCAGTCAGGTCACACTTTTGTAACTTAAACGTTGTTAATGTTTATATTCTGAATCTGAACCACAATACGTGCAAAATAACTATGATATACTTTATGAGAAGTACCATTTAGTGACCTTGGGCCTCTTAGACACGTTACTGAGTTACTCTGTCAATGAATAACCTGAGCTGTAAATCGCAGCTCCTCCTCTGCTTCTGTCCTAAGCTTCAAAAAGGATTACAAAAGTTTGTATACACGCTACTCTGAAAATGACTTCAAATGAACATCCACTGACTTATTTTTCTGCTTTCAGTACAGACTTTAATAAGGCATGTTCTGATAAATATAACTAGATAATCATCAGTAATCATATTACACAGACCCCCCCCCTCAACTGATTTATTTAATGAACATGACCCAACTATTCCAATATACAGTATATTGCATTATTTAAATGTGGAGAATAATATTTTGGCCAGTTATAGTTGGCGAGTCACTAAGCTGTTTAACGTCTGATCATTAATTCATCATCAGCTTATTTGTTGACATTATTTATCGGTGACTTGTTCTCGAGTTATTGAGGTTTGTGTGAAACCCATTCACTTCACGGGAGTGAAGAACTCAATGGTAAATATAATAACGTTATATTTGTGAGCAGGTCAGTGGGGATTTGAGCTGATAATAATATTTAGACTGTATGTTATGCAGGTGTTTGAATGGGAAAATGCCATTAAATACCTTTACAGAACTTCAGAACTACATATGAATAATTACGCATAATAAACGTATTTCAAATTCTTTCGTGATTCATTTTTCATGTTTTCTTACATGATATATTTATTTCCGTATGATTTGTTTTTCACGTGTGATTTATTTTTACATCATTCATTTATTTTCAACACGATTCATCATAATTCTTTCTCGTGATTTAGTTATTTTCACGATTCATTTTTCATGTGATTCTTTCGCATGATTCATTTATTTCCACATGATTCATTATATTCCCTTCTGATTCTTTCACATGATTCATTATTTCCCCAAGTGATTCTTTCACACAATTCATTTACTTTCACATGTGATTCTTTCCCATGATTCATTATACTCCCTTCTGATTCTTTCACATGATTCATTATTTCCCCAAGTGATTCTTTCACACAATTCATTTACTTTCACATGTGATTCTTTCCCATGATTCATTATACTCCCTTCTGATTCTTTCACATGATTCATTATTTCCCCAAGTGATTCTTTCACACAATTCATTTACTTTCACATGTGATTCTTTCCCATGATTCATCTATTTTCATACGATTCACTTTTCACATGACATTCTTTCATCCGATTCATTTATTTCATACACGGTTCTTTCCCACAATTTATTTACTTTCACTTCTCAGTGTTTAAGACATTGGACTCCTTTTTGGAAGGGCATGAGTTCAAATCCCACACCTGCTGAGTCCTTGAACAAGGCCCTTAATCCTCAACTGCTCAGTTGTATAAATGAGATAAATGTAAGTTGTCCTGGATAAGGGCGTCTACCTCATGCACATTGATGTACATATTGATTCATTTTCAAGTGATTCTATCATACAATTCATTTTTCACCTGATTCTTTGACACGATTCCTTTTTTTCATGTGATTCATATACACTGATTCATTCCTTTTCATTTGTGATTCTTTCACACATTCATGTTATTAAGATGTGATTTCTTTTCACATGATTCTCTGACGATTAATTTTTCATGCACGATTCTATACTGATTCATTTCTTTTGACGTGATTATTTCACAGGATTCATTTTCCATGTGATTCTATACACTGATTGATTTCTTCTCACATGTGATTCTTTCACATGATTCATATCTCTTCACAAGTGACACCTTAAATGATGCATTTATTTTCACATGCTTCTTTAACACCATTCGTTTTTCACATGTGATTCTTTTAAACAAATTCTTTTATTTTCAGACATGATTCTTTAACATGTTACTGACATGAATGTCAAAACAAACCCAAACTAACAGTTCGTTTTAAAACCACACTGACTGTAGTTTTAAAGTCACATCCCTACAAGCTGAACTTTATTAACTTTACTTAGTACTTTCACAAGTCAGTTCACACTGCTATAGTTAGGAAGTGATCACAGGGTAAATGTGAAAGTATCACAGGGTAAACTTCCTTTTCCTGTGCATGAGGCGTGTGTTTACACCACCAGCGTCTAATACCACTGAGAAACATTTGCTTCACTCGCAGATTGTGTGAAAGATAATGAGAAAGTGTTTGCACACACATTTTAATATTCTCTCGATAAAATACTTTAACCTGCACGCAATAAATAAATAAAACATAAAAGTTTTTGTTAATATCCATTATAAAAAATATTGATTATGAAAACATTGATGAAGTTATAGAATAAACTTTTCAGGCGTGAAACAAATGAAGTGTCGATAAACAGCATTTAATAATATTTTAACAAACTCCCCACATTTTACGTCACTGAGATGAGGACTTTTACTCGCTGCTTTCCAATTACACCCTTTATTTACAGCTTAGTATTTATTCAGCATTCTGATTCAGATCATATTTTCCTCTTGAAATACCCGACTGCAAAGAACACCAGGAGATACATTTCTTCTAAACTGTGAATGCACTGCTTTCACAATTTTATTTCATTTTAATTTATAATCATTAAAACATACTTATGTTTTACGCTTATAATGCATCGCAAGCAATACTTGGTTACATTTAATTCATTCAGCAGACACGTTTATTTAAAACGACTCGCATCTGAGACCGGATATAATACGTAAATAAATAAATAAACAAACAAACTATACTGTAGTAAATAATTTATAGTTATTATTTCCGATATTTTTGAACAAGATACAATCTGAGAACTGCATGAGTTGCTGAATGAGAGGCCTTAATCATATTTTAAATTATTTTTTTTTAAATAATCCCATCTTTTATGTTATATTTATACATTTTCTGAATGTACTTAATGCAGCCGAGATCACTGAAGGAAGTCATTAAAAAAATAAAGAAATAAAAAAAAATAAAATGTGAAGTTTTGTAACCTCTATTTAATATGGAGGTCAATCAGTCCGCACAGGATTTTGCAGACTTTTATTGCGGCCGAAAATGCTTGATTTTTGCGGTTTGTGCTTTTTTTGTGGAAAACTGATCGAATCGGTGAAATCACAATCGCACAAAATAGTTATGCACGTTCTTTCACAGTGATATCTGTTGGTAAATGAGACCTTTCAGCTGTACTCATGTTCGATGCACATCAACCGAAGAGGGCTTTGGCTGAATGCGCGTTGTGATGACGTCACACGACGCGCCGTGGCCCAAATCTGCGGTCATTTCGAAAAATCGCAGCCTCGTTCATTTCTGCAACCGCGAAATCCTTGAGGGACTGCTTAAATCTCCAAGAGAAAAAAATATATAAATATAAATATATATATATATATTCATTTCACAGTTTTGAAATGTTTTCTATAAGTTACATACTGTGTTCTTTTTTTTAAATAAGAATCACGCGCTAGAAAATTCTCTCCTTTTCCATACTTACACTTAGGTCTTGGGTCTTACAGCTTTCCAAATGTACAAGTTAAAATTACGCCCCTAAAACAAACAAAAATTGTTTAAATAATCTGTTCGCTTCATATTTCCATACGAATACAATAACACTGCTGCCATAACGTTACAGAACCTCCTGATCCCCTAAATCCCAGTTTAATCCCCGAGTACGCGCTACCGTCATATTTATTCACACTTTAGTCTCATAATCTTGTGCATTAATGTTGTTTTTAAGTTTAAGATTAGCTCTAAACCGTATTACAAGTTGTGCCATGACCAGCCTGGACTAAATAACCCCTGCAGTAGTGGCTGTGCTCCAGCAGAGGAGGCTCTGAGCATGTCGAACGGTTGTGTAACCGAGTTCTGGTGTCTGCCACACGGTGGCGCTCTTACTCCTAAATCTAACAGGACCTGTAAGCTGAGGAGTTCATGAGGCTCAGTTACCAGGATCAGGGTCCATCTGAGAGGATCATCATCATCAACCATGTTAATATAACCAGCATGTAGGAGAAAAGAGCACAGAGAAGACACAGGTGTGGTGTAAAAGTCAGATTTAATTCTGAACAATACATACACGCGTTTAAGAATGACATGAAATCAGCTGCAACGGCGCTTTGGAAAGTGGTCTAGTGCTCGGATTGTAAAATGATCATTAATAAAACGCTGTACAGATGATTTCACAAGTTAACTGACCAGTTCTGGATACTGTAAATAAAAAGAAGAAAAAAAAAAAAAATCAAACCCTAAATCAAGTCCTTTCCAGCAGGCTGTTATATTTTTAACACTTAAGCATTCAATATAAATAGAGCAACACTATACTGACTGAATTAAGCCGAGAGACGAGTATACAAAAGTCAAGACAAGTCATTACACACCCATGTAAAGCACCTCAACTCCTCCAACAAAACGGGATCAGGAACTGTCTAAGCTTTTTTTTAAAAAAAAAAAAAAAAAAAAAGGTTACCTTACATGAACTTTCATGGAAATGCGGTGTTACAGATCTAAGACAGCCAGGTGAAGCGTTTTAATAACATTTGATCTTAAGATCTTACTAAGAATCAACATTTAGCATACAAAAAAAGGTTTGTATTTGTGATGATTATGATGAAAAGGTTTCGGCGTTGTCATTTCGGGATCGAGATGTGGTGTCTATTGAAGTAAAAATAATAATAATTTTAAAAAAATGCAGGGTATAATACAAACCGGACCAATACGGTTTCACGGCTAAGTCACTGCTGACTCTTTCATAAACGCTGATTTATTTCTATCCACTACCGTCTACCCGTTCATTTTTTTATACCCCCAAACCAGTTCTATACTCCAGTAGTTCTCGTGACTTTTTTTTTTTCCCCCCTGTTACGACACTAACCAGTTCCTCTGAACTCATCCTAAAATCACACTACAGTGACCTCTGGTCAGTCTGTACAGGATTTCAAAGCTTTCGATTTTTTTTTTTTTTGTGATTGTTGCGGCCAAAAATGTCTGCTGCTGCTTTTTTCCCCCAAAATTTGCGATGCAACTTGCAGAGTTTTTTGTGCGTTTTTTGCGGAAAACTACTCGAACTGGCGCAGACACAATCGCACGAAATTGTTTTGCACGCTCCATCACAGTGATGTTTGTTGGTAAACGAGACCTTTCAGCTGTACTCGTGTTCGACGCGCGTGAATCGAAGAGGGCTTCGGCTGAATGTCTCGGTCCAAATCTGTGGAAAATCTGCGATAATTTTGAAAAATCGCAGGCGCCTCCGAATATCGTAGAGTTTCCTTGATTTTGCGTTCATTTCTACCGTATAAACTCTGCCTTAAAATCCCACACGCTGCCGGTACTCGTCACGTCATCGTTGTATATATTCAGTCCCTCCACAATTTCGCGATCGCAGGACGCAAAACCGAGCAAACTCCGCGATATTCGGAGGAGCTTGCGATTTTTCAAGATTACCGCAGATTTGGGTCAAGATGTGTCAAAAAAATCAAGCATTTTTGGCTGCAACAGTCACCAAAAAAAAAAAAAAAAACCTATACGGACTGCTTTTTGTCTTTCGATGTTTTGCTGCATATACAAGAACGTGCAAAGAAGCGTCTCTACAAAGATTTCACAATTCACTGTGGGTTTTTTAACGGTTAATTAACCCTACGATATATATTTTTCCATAGGGTTAATTAACCGTGACTCGATTTTTATCGAATCGTTACAAACCGTAATGCCTCTAATGCACCACGCACACATACTACCTTTACACTCAAGAAACATCTGCACTGCATGTTGGCCTTCTACAGAACAATAAAGCACTCGTTCCCAACTTCATTCACGGAGAATCGTCTGTCTTGGACATGTTTGTGTTTTCCCTGCTCTACACACCTGATTCAACTGAGAAACGGCTGTTAATTAGGCGATTATGTGGGTCAGCTGTGGGAAGAATAGAGTAGGGAAATCTTGCAGTTCAGTGGGTTCTCCAGAACCTGATGGTGTAGCGACAGACAGGCCTCTGATGGGTGATGTACATCTCTATAGCCATCTCTCTAGCATGTGGGAATTTATTTTGAAGTGTCCTGCTTTTCAAAATGAAGAGAACTCACCTGTCTGGAAATCAGAAAAGAAAGAATACAAGAAGAGGAAAGAGGAAGCAGAACTGTGGTAAGTGCTAGGGAGAATCTAATGCATGTGTTCTGCTGTAGGTTGTGTCATGTGACGACGTTTTATCTAATGGGGAAGTTTGATCCAGCACTACATCTAGCGTCTATAAATGCAGACACTTCACACGGTTATCCTATAGTTGTTTCATCACACTGAGGCATAATATAAACCAGGAGCGCCCCTCAAATGTTCCTGCCTGGGGTCCTCACAGTCACAAGACTGGGGTTGAGGTTCTTGGTAAAGGAGAACCCGCCGTCTTGCACATTTTAGAGTTTTCCCTTCTCCCATCACACCTGTCTGAACTAACCTTTCCTAAGCTGAATCCGGTGTGTTGGGAGCAGGAAAAACACTAAAATGTGCAGGACAGGGTGTTCTCTAGGATCAGGGTCAGGAACCTGTGCTGTAGATGACTGATATTCACAGTCCTGACATTTCTTGAACATAAAGTTTGGGTGTGTGGTGTGTAGGAGTGTTACGGTTTTAAATTTCCTGGACCAAGGATATTAGGACCTGTGATACAACATGTCTGTACTGTTAAAGATCTTCCTGCTCAGACAAACCTGATGAACCCACAAAGGTATGTGAGAGCAGGAGAAAAAAAAAAAATTATATATATATATATATATATATATATATATACACACATAAATAAAACCTGGTGGACTTTAAGGAACCCTGCTCCAAGAGGAAGAGGAAAAAGAAGACTCAGTGTTGCCAATTTAGAGACTTTGCTGCTAAATTTGGTGATTTTTAAGATCCCTTTTGGGACTAGCGACTTTTAGAGATGTTCGTGGCTGTCCTGAACTCGATACGGCTCTCTAGCTCACATCACAGCTACTGATATATGAGTTGAGACCCGTCGTTAATCACCACAGTTCCCAACAATGAGTCACTGATGACCACTGTTCCCACTATTCAATGTCCAATCATTGATCATCATCTCTCCCCCCCCCACAATCAATCACTGATCACCAATCACTGAGCTCCACCGTTCCCCAACAATCAATCCCAATCACTGTTGTTCCCAACTATTAATAACTGGTCACCATTGTTTGACCCACCCTGGCACTTATAAGCTCTCTTCTTGTAGATATTTACAAATAATAAGCGAGTAAACATTTCCTTCACGTCCACGTTCTTGATACAAAGTATAATAAACACGCAAACGTTTAGCTTGTGCACGGTGCCATGACCAAAGACGATTTCTTTCCGTATAAGAAACAAAATTCCCTATCTATTATTTTATATTCTGGTAAAACTCCATTCTATCCCAAAAAACCTTCCTTCCTTCCTTCCTTCCCGTACCCTCATCGGTAACTTGACACACCAATGATCGGGATTAATCAAAGTAACATGCAAATTAACGTGTCTGAGACATCACCCAGTGACTTCTAGCCACTTTCTGAGCGTGGTTTAGTTTCTTTCCCCTGAAAAGAGTTGGCAAAAGTGAGAAGTCCTCTCTAACCTGACTTACTCATAAAGCAGATAATCTGATCCTGCCTCCGTGGCACGACAGGAATTCCTTCTAATTTTTTTCCCTCGTAGTCAATCTGGATCATTTAATTGGTGGCCTGAAATGACTTCTTATACTCTGAAAAATATATAATAATAATAATAATAATAATAATAATAATAATAATAAGGAAGGCGACATGTTTAGCTGTGGCAAATGACTCAGTCTGACTTCTCTCTCTGTCTCGTCCTTACGAAACAACAACCCTGGAACTGAACAGACTCCATTTTTATTACACAGACGCCTCCGCCATACTGAAACACCAATAACAGTCCTGACGACGGATTAAAGCTGCTTTATTATTTTAAAATAATAATAATAATAATATAACTAAGAACATAATTTTGACCAAATGTACATGTATGTAGACATAGATGAAAAACACTCAGCGACGGTGAAACACACCCAAGATACATATAACAAAGCGTTTACTGTTAGCTGCTTAAGATAACTAGCTGGCTAGCTAACCAACCTGCTGTATAATGTTTTGATAATTAATTCTTACTTAAAATAAATCGACATACTAGCTCATAATCGTACAAACCGTAGTTTTAACGTCGTGTAGGTTTGACGACCGAAGACAATCGTTAAGACCAACATTATGCTAGCTAGCTTACTTAGCATTGCGCGCGTGCAAGAGCAAGTTATCGACGATTTCCCCCATTTAAAAATAAATAAATATGTAACTAAAACTGCATTACACGCCCTTTTCTATAGTAATAACATTAATGTATATTTCAGTGCCGTTTCATCAAAAACATTCACCATGGCAACTAATCTTGCATAGATATCCAACGTACTTAGCAACTTAACCAGCATTTGTTATTTCCTTCTTAAATACTTAAATATCGACAATAAGAGTTAAATCGACTGGCTAATCTAATGTAATAATATTTTAAGGAAAATAAACAAGCAAAAAGAAAAAAAAAAGACTAACATTCCACCTCACCACCTAAATGGTGATTTACAAAATCGTATATTCCACGTTTAGGAAATCAAATTAAATGTATAAGCTATGTGTTTTTTTTCTTAATAAATAATAATTATTATCGTCGATCTAAAGACTCAGGAATTAATTTTTATTTTCTCACTTCACTGTTGTTGTGGAGGAGACAGAACTATGCTAAGCTAAGAAGCTAACAACCACGGCGGCCATATTGTGCCTTAACGTCCTCCTTCGAACGAAGGCGACTTGTAGCCGAAAAAATATAAAATATTTTACATTTTATTTAAAAAGGGGGGAAAAAAGCTAAATCAAGGTGGTTGATCAATATAGCTTTAATGACGTAGTGTAATTTAAATAGCACTGAGATAAATGCTAACCTTCACACTATATAACGTTAGTAATGCAGCCAGTGTTACCTAACGCACTTTTTTTTTTTTTTTGTTATGGACGACAAAAAAAAAATAATAACATGTCTACATTACGGTAAAGTAAAACTCATTATTGTCTGAACACATCAAATGAAACATTTATCAAATAATATTTTTTAAAAGCGCGTCTTTCTATTAATAATGTTATCTAACCTTAACCACTGGAACCTTACGACTAAAACGCGGCCTACAACGTAAAAGATTAAAAAAATATGGATCAAAACTTAAAATACGTACCACCCTTTTAAGCAATCGTCTCACAAACACTAAACGATATATTCTGATATTTTGTATATAAAAATTATTAAAAGATGTAGTTGGTACAAAACTCCAGGCTTTCCGGGGGCTTTCCAACTCCGCATGCCGAAATTCAGTGTCAGTTGTCCGGCCATTGCTTTAACTCGACTCCGAGGCTTCTTGCAATTTCCCATAAAATAGTAGCAAATGTTAAAAATTACTACCAAAAATACCGGTCATATTTAAAACCATGCTAAAGAATATTGTTAAAACAATTTTAAGCCAGTTATCATTAAAGCTAAATAAAATATATATGTTTGAATCTTCGGTGGCTGAGATAGGCCTTTCGCGCGAGCTTCTTTTCCAACACTCGTAGCTGGTCCAGGGCGAGACGGACGGAACAGTACCGTTTTTTTTTACTTTTGCTTAGACGGGGAAAACAGCATTCGGTAAACATCGGCAATGTTCGTAAAAGAGGCGGGATGATACGAACATCGTTATAGTTTACTCCGATTGGTCAGTTCTTACTTGTTCATACATATTCATGTTTATGCCCACAAATCACGTTTATATTGTTGAATATTTAAATTTAATTACACCCGTACCGCTTGTGGTTACACCTTTTCTAAGGATAGACCAATAGGAAGTCTCGTTTTATGACTTCCCGTCTTATTCTGGTTAGGATTCGTCGAGTAGAAAAACGTGCGTTCTGATTGGCTGTGCGTCAACCTTTATGAATTATGTATATCTACCATTCGTGTAGCCAATGAATGTTCAGGAGCATAGAAGCACAACCCGCCTTCGGACTCGTTTGCCCCTGTGAAAGCGAGTGGGTTAACCCGTGGCTGTTCTTCAGTCTATATAAAGACGTGTGCGAGAAGCTTTCTCTCAGATGCGCTTCGAGCGCAGCACAGTTTAAATCAAGGGGAGGAAGGGGGCTAGCGGGCTCGTTTAAGCAGTTAGATTGTAAACATAAATAAATAGGCACATTGAGTGGTAAGAAACGTGGTTCGTTTGGAAACCGCCATCGGACACGTTCCGGTCACCTCTCGGTGCCAGGAAGAGGGTCTTGGTGGCGTTTCAGAGCCGTTCTCTCTTTGAAAAGCAGCGTGCCGGTGGGAGGACGAGTCTCTTTGAATAGACAGGATGCACGGACCGCCTTCCAGCGACAGCGCATGCCCACTGCGCCTCATCAAGAGAGTGCAGTTCGGCATCATCAGCCCAGATGAGCTTGTAGGTCTTTGCCTTTGCGCTAGGTTTTTCTCTTCATTCTTTGGACACCAGCTTTGTTGCTCTGAGCTTCGCCGTGTTATTAACCTCATAACCACTTTTGACTCCATGTTTACTCTAGTTTTAGCTTCAGTCTTGTCCGCGCGCCTTGTTTAGCGCTAGCATAGCATCGCTGGCTAACTCGCGCGCCACTCCGTAACAGCAGTAAGTGCACGTGCAGAAAGAAAGTTTGAGCGGAAATTCGGATTATCAATAAAAAACTGAATTTCGTCTTTTTAAATATAGCACAGCAGAGTTTATAAAGAATGAAACCACACTTTATTTATTTATTTATTTATTTATTTATTTATTTATAGCGTGTCTCCCAAAGCTCGCCATTATGTGATTTATTTTTTTTTTTCCTCCTGATTCATGATAATAAAAATATTTACATCTGAAAACAAACGCATGCTTTTTATTTATTTTAAACGAATCTTTTTGGTGCAAAATGTTCATTTTTATGCGCTTGATATTAACCTGGATAATGGAGGAGGATGCACTAAACATAATAGAAATATGTTGAATTGGGAGACACAATCTGCTGTAGGGCAAATTTATTTACTAATGCACTCGGATGTAAACAATGCAAACTTGTGAACATTCAATTAGCATTATGTACAGCTGCCATGAAGAGTTTGGTAAACTGCTTGGGTGTATGTTTATGGTTATGAAGCAAGAGTACAATAATGCATTGCATACCTGGAAACTGTTTGATGTGACGGTCACGTGATCAAAGATGCATTTATGTAAAGGTGCAAAGCAGTTGTACTTCACGGGTGCCATTAATTTGTGCAAACATGGCGTTGGAAGCCGGTATGTGCTGATTGCGTTATGCTTAATCAGTGGTCACAAGCACTCATAACTTGTATGCAAAGCTACAGTCTCGGCATTCATGCCTAATTAAATGTGCTTGTAGATGAGTGGTACAAGGATGTAAATTTGCATATTGCACCTACATTCTCACTGTATATAAATCTTTTTTTTTTCTCTTTGTTAGAGCTTGTTCTTTACGACCAGATATTTGCATATATCTAAATTAAGGATGGTTTTAATTTGTTTTTGTTTTTGCCCGTTCTCTGTAGAAACGGATGTCCGTCACGGAAGGGGGCATCAAGTACCCCGAGACCACAGAGGGTGGACGTCCCAAACTGGGCGGCCTCATGGACCCTCGGCAGGGGGTCATCGAGAGGTCGGGGAGATGCCAGACCTGTGCAGGTGTGTCGTGGTGGTGTTTTTGATTTTAAAAGAAGTCGGGCTAATGGTGAACAAAAATAAAATACTTTCCTGAATAATTAGGTTCAGGATTTAAATTTAGAGATTTCTGAGACGAATAACTGTAGCAGTGATGTATATATTCATCATAAAACCATTGCCTGTTTACAATGTAGGTAACATGACAGAATGTCCGGGTCACTTCGGTCACATCGAGCTGGCCAAGCCCGTCTTTCACGTCGGCTTCATCACGAAGATCATGAAAGTCCTCCGCTGTGTGTGTTTCTTCTGCTCCAAGCTGCTGGTCGATGCGGTGTGTTTTGTTTTGTTTTTGTTTTTTTATTCTTAAAACTCACCGATTGATTTATATAGCCTTATATTTCTTCAGATCTTCATTTTGCACTATTTGGAGAATGTTTATTAGTATTAAGTTTGTATGTCCACGTTGCAGAACAACCCAAAAATCAAAGACATCCTGGGCAAGTCGAAAGGTCAGCCGCGAAAGCGCCTGATGCACGTCTACGACCTGTGTAAAGGTAAAAACATCTGCGAGGGTGGCGAGGAGATGGACAACAAGTTCGGAGTGGAGCAGCAGGAGAACGACGAGGACCTCACTAAAGAAAAGGTGAGCTGTGACGCACCTGGCTGGTCCAGGGACGCCGTTTGTCTTTGCTCTAAGAATCGATGATATGAATTTTTTTATAAATTTTACGGTTCTTCGGTTATGCTCAGGGTCACGGCGGATGTGGGCGGTACCAGCCTCGTATCCGGCGCTCGGGCCTGGAGCTGTACGCTGAGTGGAAGCATGTGAACGAGGACTCTCAGGAGAAGAAGATTCTCCTTAGCCCCGAACGCGTGCACGAGATCTTCAAACGCATCTCGGACGAGGAGGATCTCATCCTGGGGATGGATCCTAAGTACGCGCGGCCCGAGTGGATGATCGTCACCGTGCTGCCGGTGCCACCTCTCTCCGTCAGGCCGGCCGTGGTCATGCAGGGCTCGGCCAGGAACCAGGTGAGAGTCAGATATTGGTCAGGTATTCCGAATGGCCAGGAGTGTGTTCAGTATTTGTTTCAGCACAGTCGTGTTCATCTTTCAATCGTTCAGTTGTTAGCTGGTATTTTTTTTTTTTTGTTTATTCCAGTGAATAAAGACCAAGAAACAATATAATTCCTTAACTTGTAACAAAAAAAAAAAAACAACAATTTTCAGTTTTGGCTTTGGAGAGAAATTTGTTATTGTAAATAATCTGACTAGCAAGATTAACAATTAAAATAGTGTGCAATTTTAATATGCAACAGTCGGAACTGTAGATCAAAGAATATCTTAAGCCGTTTGCTTTTAAGAGCAAGTCTTTTTAATCTTAAAATAAATGTTTTTTTTGTTTTTTTTTGCCCCAGAGTGTGACTCATCATTTACACCAGACAGCACTTCTGTGCATTTTAAAAAAAACAAAAAAAAAACAAAAAACTGACCATTAAATTTCCCTTCAGGACGATTTGACGCACAAGTTAGCCGACATTGTGAAAATCAACAACCAGCTGCGACGGAACGAGCAGAGCGGAGCCGCAGCGCACGTTATAGCAGAAGACGTCAAGCTCCTGCAGTTCCACGTGGCCACCATGGTGGACAACGAGCTGCCCGGTCTGCCTCGAGTGAGTGTTAATAAAACGTGTGTGTAATGTAGAAATAACTCGTTTAATTCATTACCCTAACTTTATTTCCTAATGAATCTGCTTTTGGGGGGGGGACAAAGGGGGGTTTTGGAGAACTCTGCACTGTTGGAGTGGCTGTAAAAATCACGACGCTGTCAAATCTGAAACCTTCGTTTCAGGCGATGCAAAAATCCGGCCGTCCGCTCAAATCCATCAAACAGAGGCTGAAGGGGAAAGAAGGCCGAGTGCGAGGAAACCTGATGGGGAAGCGTGTGGACTTCTCTGCCCGAACCGTCATCACTCCCGACCCCAACTTGCAGATCGACCAAGTGGGCGTGCCCCGCTCCATCGCCGCCAACATGACCTTCCCTGAGATCGTCACACCGTTTAACATCGACAGGTAACACAGGTTTCATTTTAGATGGCAGAGCTGCCAACCTTAAGGTACATTCTCACACACGGTGATTTTTATCACTGCAAGTCGCCAGTAGGTGTTCCTATTACTTACTGGTTGCCATAGTAACCAGTATTTCTCAGCGGGTGGCGCAAATAGCATTCCACTTTTGACGACAGTCCAGTTTTGTTGTATTATGGTAACGAGTCTGAAATTAAAATTGCATGGTTTTTGAGCTCGGCATATTTAAGCTACCAAAAACATGGAGGTCATTTTAGCTATTTTTTTTCTTTTCCATCCACGTATGTGAATTTTGGGATGTCGCATAAAAAAAAAACTCTGGATGTGAACACCAGATGCGAATAAAAAAATCTCCAAAATGTGCACAAACTTATACGCTCGGTTGATTCGGATCATTTTTTTAAATTCTATAAAACATGCACATAAACTGCAGTGGAAACACATTTACCGGATAAAATCCTCGAAGTCATGTGACTTTGCCTCAACAAATCATGTGATTGGATAAAAATGGCAGCGAGCGAGAGGTACGTTTGGATAGACGACCCGATAGGCGCCGGTTTACCCGGAAGTGACAAATTTGTTCTGTTGAACGCGCGGGATGGAAACGGTGCTTTATTCACAAGTGTTTTATGCGATTATACAGTTTTTTTCGCACAAGTTATATTCGCAACTTGGATGGAAACGTAGCAAAACATGCTTTCAATAGCTAACATTAACGATCACCAGTTTGCGATGTAAAACAGCAAGCTGTATGGTCAG
Organism: Cranoglanis bouderius; assembly: GCA_023630585.1. Lineage (NCBI taxonomy): Eukaryota > Metazoa > Chordata > Actinopteri > Siluriformes > Cranoglanididae > Cranoglanis > Cranoglanis bouderius. Next base: position 17,329,118 of record CM042562.1, on the reverse strand, counting down.
TGTTGTGGCTTAAGCAACTATTGTGTGTTATGTTGACTGACCTAAAAGGAGCGACGGTTCTGTTTAAGACGAGTGATTTGGGGAAAGAAGTGTTAGCAGGTCTGTGATGGTATCGGGTACTGAATCGCCAGTTTGAGACGATGCACTTTGATTCACTTTGATTCCCTTTTCAGACTCCAGGAGCTGGTGAGGAGAGGAAACAGTCAGTATCCCGGAGCCAAATACATCATCCGTGATAACGGAGACCGAATTGACCTTCGGTTCCACCCGAAACCGAGTGACCTTCACCTTCAGATCGGATATAAGGTAAAGTAATCAGTTCCCTAGCTTTTATTATTATTATTATTATTTTTATTTTTATTTTTTAAAATTTAATATATTTATGAGCCCTTGTTGTGATCGGTGTCTCATCAGGTGGAGCGGCACATGTGCGACGGTGACATCGTCATCTTTAACAGACAGCCCACCTTGCACAAAATGTCTATGATGGGTCACAGGGTTCGGATCCTGCCTTGGTCTACGTTTCGACTCAACCTCAGGTATATACAATGTACATCAGACGCTTTTAAAAAGAGCAGGTTGTCGTTTCTAGAGCCTTCTGCTGGCTGAGAGGTGAATTACAACCTAAAAGAGGACATTGCTAGTGAGTTGGCGTTTGAGGGGAAAATAAAATAGTGAAGCTGAGCAGCTCTGTTCTGGATGGGGGCGGGGCTTATTTCCAGGCCAGAAAAATGTAACCAAGGTTTAAACTAGAAATTAGCTGAATCCTTTTTGTTATACTGTATTTTTAAAAAAATATATTTTATATGTATCTATAGTTCTCGTTGTATTGATCATATGGTTATTAAAAGTATAGAAAGTTTTGTTTTTTTAAACTGTAACTTTAATCCATAATGTCAGCATTTTTGTTGAGTTTCGATTGTTGAAAATGACTTCCTCTACAGTGTAACAACTCCTTACAACGCCGACTTCGACGGAGACGAGATGAACCTGCATCTGCCCCAGTCGCTCGAGACCCGTGCCGAGATTCAGGAGCTGGCCATGGTGCCGCGTATGATCGTCACGCCCCAGTCCAACAGACCCGTCATGGGTATCGTGCAGGACACGCTCACCGCCGTGCGCAAGTTCACCAAGCGAGACGTCTTCTTAGAGAGGGTGTGTGTCGGTCAGGCTTAAAAATAAAAACGATTCTCAACGATGAATAATACGAAGACAAGTTTTCACACTAGATGTATTTGAACTTGGGCTTCTCTTCTTCGATCAGGGTGAAGTGATGAACCTGCTGATGTTCCTGTCCTCCTGGGACGGCAAAGTGCCGCAGCCTGCTATCTTAAAGCCACGCCCACTGTGGACCGGCAAACAGATCTTCAGCTTGATCATTCCAGGTCACATCAACGTGATCCGTACGCACAGCACGCATCCGGACGACGAGGACAGCGGGCCATTCAAGCACATCTCCCCTGGAGACACAAAGGTGTGCCTGGTTAATTAGTCTACACTCTTAAATTTAGAACATTTAATGGTTCCTCGGGTGTCCCCTCTGAAGGAACTTTTAAACGTTCAATATACAACACTACGTACTACACCTTTGTTTTGAAGATAAGCTGACAAAGTTATGATGAGCCACTTCTGGACCTGATTAATGAGTCTACACAGTTAAACACTTGAAGGCTCTTTGGTTGGCCCAAAGAAAGAACTCTTCTACAAAATGTTTTCCTATCATAAAGAGCACCATTTTGGAAGCTAATAATCATTAAGTGTCCAATAAACCCATGAAGAACTGTTTTGTTTTGTTTTTTTCTTCTAAAAGTCTGGATTATTTTTTAAATCCAAAGAACTTGTCAGCCATTTAAAATGTACATCTTGGTGACTGGTCCACTATTAGATCCCAGGTTCCTCAAGGGTTCCTTAAGGGTTTATTGGATAATTAATGATTCCTCCTAAAGTGATTCTATAAGGTAGATAGGCCAAAGTTCTATGCTGAACCTTGAAGGCTCTCCAGAACTTTTAAAGGTTCTCTGTTTTGTAGCCAATCATATTTTAAGTTTGTGGCCATGTGACAAAGGCTCTCTTAACAGAAAGGGTTTTTTTTTTTTTTTTTTTTTTTTTTTTTTTTTCCCCCCCCGTATCAGGCGTTCTTTATTGACTGGAACGTTCCTTCCTGTTGCAGGTGATCGTGGAGAACGGAGAGCTGATCATGGGGATCCTGTGTAAGAAGTCCCTCGGTACGTCTGCCGGTTCTCTCGTCCACATCTCCTACCTGGAGATGGGTCACGACATCACCCGCCTCTTCTACTCCAACATTCAGACCGTCGTCAACAACTGGCTGCTCATTGAGGGTGAGGTTTCATTTGAGAGACCCCGTGAATAATTGATACACGATCGACTGATCACGTAACCAACAGAGTTCAGGAACGTTTATCGTACCGCCTACGTTTTCCTTTCTTCTGAGCTTGTGGTGGATTTTTTTTTTTCCACTCTTGTAGGTCACTCCATTGGTATCGGTGACTCTATTGCTGACGCAAAGACGTATCTTGACATTCAGAACACCATCAAGAAGGCCAAGCAGGATGTGATAGAGGTGGGTGATTTCCCAATTATGAGGTCTCTAGTCATAAACCATTTAAATTGTGCGAAAGCTGTTTTTATGGGTTTTTTTTAGAGCCCCCTGTTGAGGTGAACTGCAATTGCAAGGGGGTGGAGCATATTTCCAGATGGCTTAATTTCCATGGTATTATTGAGTCGGTTTCAGAGCTCTAGCCCCGCCTAAACATTATATACTACACTTCCCAGGTCATCGAGAAAGCTCACAACAACGAACTGGAGCCCACTCCAGGTAACACTCTGAGACAGACCTTTGAAAATCAGGTCAACCGTATCCTGAACGACGCTCGAGACAAGACTGGATCTTCTGCTCAGAAGTCGCTGTCTGAGTACAACAACTTCAAATCCATGGTGGTGGCCGGATCCAAGGGCTCCAAAATTAATATCTCGCAGGTAAGACTTTGTTAGGTGTCCCTAATGAGCATAAAGTGATGTGGGAGTTTAGCTATATAATGGCTTGTTTTGTCTGGCTGAAGTTTAAATTACAACGCTGTTTGTTTTTATGTAGGTTATTGCGGTGGTGGGTCAGCAGAACGTTGAAGGTAAACGAATCCCTTTCGGCTTCAAGCACCGCACTCTTCCTCACTTCATCAAGGACGACTACGGTCCCGAGAGTAGGGGGTTCGTGGAGAACTCGTACCTCGCCGGTCTGACGCCCACGGAGTTCTTCTTCCACGCCATGGGAGGTAGAGAGGGTCTGATCGATACAGCTGTGAAAACAGCCGAGACGGGTAAAGAACATGAACGTTCAAAGCACCACACTTATAACCAAAACGATGATGTTTACTAGAACTGTGTTGGCAGTAATGTTCCTGAGGAGTTCTCTTTGTGTTCTGCTCTACCCAGGTTATATCCAGCGTCGTTTGATCAAGTCTATGGAGTCGGTTATGGTAAAATACGACGCCACGGTGAGGAACTCCATTAACCAGGTGGTACAGCTGAGATACGGAGAGGACGGCTTGGCTGGAGAGGCTGTCGAGTTCCAAAACATGGCCACGCTTAAACCGTCCCACAAAGCTTTTGAGAAGAAGTGAGTCAATACAGTAATCGCATCCTTACAGTCATGCTCAGGTTGTCACAACTGAAATCTTTCCAAGCAGTCTAGTCTTTCCAAGCCTGGTTAATGATCACCTATCTGACATTCTGTCCTTGGCTTTGACCTTGACCTTCAACCTTTATCCTGTTTAATCCTCCAGGTTCAAGTTCGAATACACCAACGAGCGGGCTCTCCGGCGCACGCTGCAGGAGGACGTGTTGAAGGAAGTGATGACCAACGCACACGTGCAGAGCGCTCTGGAGAGGGAGTTTGAGAAAATGAAGGAGGACCGAGAGATCTTGAGAGCCATTTTCCCCACTGGAGACAGCAAGGTGTGGTGTTTTTTAAATGGGTAATGCTTATATGGTGTATACTGTTCATCATACACGTGCTTATTAACTTTAACCACAGTTTGCACATATGGTAGATCTGTTATGGTAGTTAAGCTCTAATCTTTTGTTTTACCTAAACTCCGTCTACGGCGTTTGCAGCGTGCGGCTTATTGCCAGGGAAAATACTGACTTGCTTATCGACCAGGAAAACCTGTTTACTCTGAGCTGACTTATGAATATTTAAGGGCAGGTGTTGAACTTCAATAAAATTAGAGCAGGAAAGGCATCCTATTTTTTTGGGAAGAAAAAAATGCACTATAGATGCTGTAAAAGGTGATTACGCTGTATAGTGCAGGTCGTCTCACTGTTGTAATTTCCTCTCCTTTCCTGCAGGTGGTGCTGCCGTGCAATCTGGCCCGAATGATCTGGAACGCGCAAAAGATTTTCCGCATCAACCCTCGAACTCCGACAGATCTCAACCCTTTAAGAGTGGTGGAGGGTGTGTAAACTTATTACAGATGTCAAGAGTGTGCTTTTATGCATCTATGCTTCCATACACAGATTTGGAATTAATATTTATTTCATGTCTAACTTCTATTATTATTATTATTGATTTTTCCAAATCAAAGCATACTAAGGGTGTAGTAAGGGACACTAATTCCCATAGCTCACATTACATCTAGTTCACACAGTGTCCAAGCTAAATGTAGCTTAAATGAAGCTCAGTTTAGCTGCGTGTGCTTGAATTACTGGATTAATTAAAGGGTTTTCTTGGTGTGTAGGTGTGCAAGAGCTGAGTAAGAAGCTGGTGATCGTGAACGGCGACGATCCATTAAGCAAGCAGGCCCAGCAGAACGCCACGCTGCTCCTCAACATCCATCTGCGCTCCACCCTCTGCTCCAGACGCATGACCGAAGAGTTTCGTCTCAGCTCCGAAGCCTTCGAGTGGCTCCTGGGAGAGATTGAGACCAAGTTCAACCAGTCGATTGTGAGTAAACGAACCCAAAAAAAAGCCCATATAAATGATTCTGATCTGGATGGTTATATTTAAATCTCTAATAAATGTTTTAGGCTCACCCGGGTGAGATGGTGGGTGCTCTGGCTGCTCAGTCTCTGGGTGAGCCTGCCACTCAGATGACCCTGAACACCTTCCACTACGCCGGTGTGTCGGCTAAGAACGTCACCCTGGGTGTACCTCGACTCAAAGAGCTGATCAACATCTCCAAACGTCCCAAGACTCCGTCCCTGACCGTGTTCCTGCTGGGCCAGGCGGCCCGCGACGCCGAGCGCGCCAAAGACATCCTTTGTCGCCTGGAGCACACAACGCTGCGCAAGGTCACAGCAAACACGGCCATCTACTACGACCCCAACCCGCAGAGCACGGTGGTGTCCGAGGATCAGGAGTGGGTGAACGTTTACTACGAGATGCCCGACTTTGACGTGACCCGCATCTCTCCATGGCTGCTGCGCATCGAGCTGGACCGCAAACACATGACTGACCGCAAGCTCTCCATGGAGCAGATCGCTGAGAAGATCAACGCAGGTGAGACGAGAAGACTATCGGTGATCTCCTCCTTAATTCACCATGTCTGCGTTTTGTAATCTTGCATGAAATAAAGGATAGGATTGCTTTTATTTTTTTAAATAAATAACATTCGTAGATTGAGGTTTTCTTTGTGCTCAGGTATATACAGTAATTCGCCCCTTGTTTCCATCTCCCAGGTTTTGGTGATGATCTAAACTGCATCTTCAACGACGATAACGCCGAGAAGCTGGTGCTGCGTATCCGAATCATGAACAGCGACGAGAACAAGTTCCAGGAGGTGAGATTACTGATAAGGTTTTAAAATATTTTAAAAATCACACCTCACCATCAAGGTGTCTCCTCCTAATTGTGTTCCCTTCACGTTATGCACACAACCTTTGTGTCGTTCCTCTGGCAGGACGAGGAGGTGGTGGATAAGATGGACGACGACGTGTTTCTGCGGTGCATCGAGTCCAACATGCTGACGGACATGACCCTGCAGGGCATCGAACAGATCAGCAAGGTGTGGCAAGACCCATGATTTAAACGTTCCGAGTTCACTTTAGATATTGAAGAAATCTCCCATTGGTTATTTACATTAGACTCGTCGTCTTCCTCCCCTTTAGGTGTACATGCATCTTCCTCAAACCGAGAACAAGAAAAAGACCATAATCACGGAGGACGGAGAGTTCAAAGCTCTACAGGAATGGATTCTCGAGACGGACGGCGTCAGTCTTATGAGAGTCCTCAGCGAGAAGGACGTCGACCCCGTCAGGACCACCTCCAACGATATTGTGGAGATCTTCACCGTAAGAGTCTTGTTTCCTCAAGGAAAACGACCAGATCTGTAGTTTTTAAGGATATGAAGAACTAATTACTGGATAGCCGCAGCCATTTTAGTTAGCTTACCTTATTTGTCTCTGTCTCTCGTAGGTGCTCGGTATTGAGGCAGTGCGTAAGGCTCTGGAGAGAGAGTTATACCACGTCATCTCCTTTGACGGTTCCTATGTGAACTACCGCCACCTTGCCCTCCTGTGCGACACCATGACCTGCAGAGGTCACCTGATGGCCATCACCCGTCACGGCATCAACAGACAGGACACCGGGCCGCTCATGAAGTGCTCTTTTGAAGAGACTGTAAGAACAAGGAGCACAGAAATGAATTTTTTTTTTTAAATATATCATGTGCATACTGTGTATTAGAGATCGACCGATTGATAGGTTTTGCCGATTAATCGCCACAGATAGCCGATTGCCGGAAATATCAATCCAGACCGATAGTTTTTCCTGGTTGAGTCTGTTGCGGGAGCGGTTGAGAAGGGGTCTGCTGTCATTATACAGCACGAGAGCGGCCTCTAGAGGCGAAATAAAAACTATCGCTTATGATTAAATTTGTTGTGGTGTTTGAAGTTTTTTTTTTTTTTTTTTTTTTTTTTTTTTTAAATTTATTTTGGATGTCTATTTTTATTTGGAGCGTTACTTCTATTGCTATTTCTGAATAAATGCACAAATTATACAGGAAGAATCTTACTGTTGAGCATGATATTAATTCATGTTACCTTTGTGACCTGTGTGTAGGTGGACGTCTTGATGGAGGCGTCATCCCACGGAGAATGCGATCCCATGAAGGGCGTGTCTGAGAACATCATGCTCGGACAGCTGGCTCCTGCAGGCACCGGCTGCTTCGACCTGCTGCTGGATGCTGAGAAATGCAAATACGGCATGGAGATTCCCACCAACATCCCCGGTATCAGCGTGGCTGGACGTAAGTGGCGTGTTTGTTTTTTTTTTTAAACTAATTAGCAAAAATAGTTTTCAACCTGAAAGTAAGTCACTTCATGTGGTGTTTTTTGTTTTTGGTTTTTTTTTTTCCCCCCCCATTTACAGCAACTGGAATGTTCTTTGGCTCCGCCCCCAGCCCTATGAGTAGCATGTCTCCAGCCATGACGCCCTGGAACACGGGGGCCACCCCAGCTTACGGTGCATGGTCTCCCAGCGTGGGTGAGTGCAGGCTGCCACTTTTATTCGATGCCCTCAGATCCTACCTTTTTATTTTCTCTGCCTCATCCTTGCTCTCTTTCTTCAAACAGGAAGTGGAATGACTCCAGGAGCCGCAGGATTTTCACCCAGTGCTGCCTCCGATGCCAGCGGCTTCTCTCCGGGTTACTCGCCCGCGTGGTCTCCTACACCCGGCTCTCCTGGGTCTCCTGGTCCAGCCAGTCCTTACATTCCCTCTCCAGGTTAGTTTAGGAGCCATTCTATCACTTTTAGGATGAAAATCAGGGTTCACCTGCATCCTGGTGGGGGAAAAAGAACTTGTAGGGAAGTTTGGAAACAAGAGAAAATTCACTGTACTAATTTTACAAATGTTCTTGACTTTTTTTTTTTTTTTTTTTTTTTTTGTGTATTCATATATTTCTCTTTCAGCCTGCAGATTACGTTATCTTATCCTTGCACTTTCTCTCCTCCAGGTGGTGCCATGTCTCCAAACTATTCCCCAACGTCTCCGGCGTACGAGCCACGCTCCCCAGGAGGCTACACCCCACAGAGCCCCGGCTACTCGCCCACATCTCCGTCTTACTCTCCCACCTCTCCTTCCTACTCTCCCACCAGCCCCAACTACAGTCCAACTTCTCCATCTTATTCCCCAACCTCACCATCCTACTCTCCAACATCTCCATCTTATTCCCCAACCTCCCCGAGCTATTCACCCACATCGCCCTCTTACTCGCCAACCTCTCCGTCGTATTCCCCAACCTCTCCGTCTTACTCTCCAACGTCTCCATCGTATTCCCCGACATCGCCCTCTTATTCGCCGACGTCTCCCAGCTACAGCCCGACGTCCCCGTCGTATTCGCCCACCTCTCCGTCGTACTCACCAACTTCCCCCTCGTACTCTCCGACCTCTCCTTCGTATTCCCCGACATCGCCCTCGTATTCCCCGACATCGCCCAGCTACAGCCCGACCTCGCCCAATTACACGCCCACTTCGCCCAGCTACTCGCCCACCTCTCCGTCTTACAGCCCCACCTCGCCTTCGTACTCGCCCACGTCTCCGAATTACACGCCCACCAGCCCGAATTATTCTCCCACGTCCCCGTCTTACTCCCCCACCTCTCCTTCTTACTCCCCATCCAGTCCCCGGTACACGCCTCAATCTCCTACGTACACCCCGAGCTCGCCCTCTTACAGCCCGAGCTCCCCATCTTACTCCCCCACCTCTCCAAAATACACCCCCACTTCTCCGTCGTACAGCCCCCGCTCTCCAGAATACACCCCGACTTCACCCAAATCCTCTCCCACTTCGCCCAAGTACTCGCCCACTTCTCCCAAATACAGTCCGACGTCTCCGACCTACTCGCCCACTACGCCCAAATACAGCCCTACGTCTCCGACGTACTCTCCGACGTCTCCTACCTACACCCCGACCAGCCCCAAGTACTCGCCCACTTCGCCTACATACTCCCCGACGTCTCCGAAATACTCCCCAACTTCGCCGACGTACTCGCCTACTAGTCCCAAAGGCTCCACTTACAGCCCGACCTCACCCGGGTACAGTCCGACGTCTCCGACCTACAGTCCAGCCATCAGCCCCGACGACAGCGACGAGGAAAACAACTGAAGCGGACGACGACCGGATTAGACTCGCCATCACGACGCCGTCTCGTCCTCAGAGTTCCTCCTTGAAAATGCAGCATCAGCATGGGACATTATCGTTGGTGGGCGTCGTCATCTTTGATTCGGACGACAGGAAACTACGGAACATGGGGTCCTACGTGTGAAGTCTTTCGGAACTGTCGGACATATCTCGCATCGTTTCTGCAAACTGGCTGTATTTACTATGATATTGTCATAGATGTGAACTGTAGAACCGACTGCCTTTCAGCTTTTTGAGTTTGATTGGATTGAGAAGGGGTTTTGGGGTATTATATAAATATAAATATAAATATGAAAACCCACCCTTCTTAACTTAGGCATCTCTAATTCAGTGTTGAACATAATGGAAATCTGAAAGATCAATTTGCCAAAAGCCTTTAGCAAGCAAACAGTGGATCACATCATCTACTGCAGATGGAACTGGAGGGAAAAAAAAAGTTGTAGACTAAAGTGAGGTGCACAGATAAAAAAATTTTTTTACTGAAATGTATCCAACATTGACTTTTTTCTTCTTTTTTTTTTTTTTTGTTTTTCTTAATTTCTGTGTGTATATATACATGCTGTGCTCAGTTTGTTTATCCATGCAAATGGAAAGAACTGAAACTCTAATTAATGAATGTTAAGAGCCAGGTTTGAGTTTGTTTATCGGATAAAATTAAGATTTTCAGACGTGTCTAATCTGACCAGATGCTCATATGCTGGTCGTTAGCGTAGAAGAAAGGGTCGTAGTAGTGGATGACCGTGTTGAGGGCTTATCTACCAACCTTCCTCTTTTATTATTATTATTATTATTTTTGGTAGTTAATCTTTCACCAGCATCATGTTCAATTTTCAAATAACCACAAAAAAAGTTATAGCCAGCAATAGCTTCCCTCTAACCGTAGAGGAATGTGAACTTTACTGAAAAGATTTTTCTTTTATTGATTTTAGAGTGTTATAGGAGGAGGAAGGCGAGGGAGCGAGTCGTATATATGCTGGTTTGCTTGTCCTGTCGAGCTGAACCTGTTTCTTTGTCTTAGTTTTATCTCAGAATCTTCCCCAAAAACCTCATCCGTCCCAGTCAGTGTCTGTATAAATAAATATCCCCCCCCCTTTGACTGCCCTTTTAGTTAATGTTATTTAAATAAAGAGCCCCAGTAAGTTACTGAAGGGAAATTTAATCTTGTGTTCCTCTGATTTTTGTCAGCCTCGTAGAGATGTTTAGATTTGTGTTTTGGGTTTACTTTTTGGATCAAACATCCTGGACGTTTTTCATTTTGACGCTCTCGCCTAGCACGTGCAGTCTGTTTGCGTGAACAGCAGGGGGCAGCAAAGTTGATTTTCTGAGAAAGCCGAGTGCTAAAACCCGTTGACTAGCAAGCAGTCGAGCTTGTCGTTTCTGTTTAATGTTCAATGTTCAACATCCTTCCTTCTCTGTTGATCCAAATGTGTAACCCGAGATTTCTTGCATCAGTAATCAGTGTTTGTCCTCCTCCCTGAGGAGTGTCTAATGTTCCTGAGGGTTTGGGATGGAGGGGAGGGTCAAAAATAAATACTGTATAATACTGGAAACCTATATGCAGAAGGTTTTGTGTATAAACAGGTGGAACCAGGGTTCCTGACATGAGAGGCCTTTTGTCTTGCTCTTTAGATGTCGGTCATGGTGGCTTTGCACGAGCGTTTGCTTTATAAAGCCTTAGAGCAGGTTCATCAGCTCGTCAGAGTCTCCACCCTAGATTGCCTTCAACACTGTTTTTCTTAACGTTCCAGTCACTTGTGTACCCAGGCTCCTAGAAGTATGTGCGTGAATGTTTTTGAGTGAGAGAAAGTGTGACCGTGTGTTTGAGTGTAAATTGAGACAGGGTTTCCTTCAGTTGGGGCCGGGTTTGAAAAGGGGGTAATAAAGCAAGATTTAAACTTAAATTGCCACTGTATAGAAGGACTTCTGTAATTCTCTGTATCTATTTGTTTGTTTTTGACTTGATAAAACAATAAAAATGTTTGCCTATAAGTCAGTGCTGTGTTTGTGTTTTTAGTTTTCTAAAATGATAACCTTTTTAATTTACTAGCTGCTCATCTTAAAACAAGTCTGGCTAACTACTCATCCGAATACGCTTTTTGTAGTTATGCCAGCCGTCACGTTAGCGGAACTAAAATCGTCATCAAGGTAAAGTGGGAAGATGGCGGTCGGCTGGTTTGGTTTCGGGATCCACTTTTCTCAACGTTGCGCGACCGTGATGGGGAACAGAAACAAGAAATATTGTGCATCATGACCTTGCATTTCCTTTTATGTCATTATACAGATGCTAATGGCTGGTGATTCCATGGAGTATGAAAAACACACACACACAAAAGATCATTTAGATACAAGTGCCACCATTGTACCCCATTCTGAACAAAAAATATAGTGATGTTGAACATAATCACCGAGTCCTAGATCAGAAATACCTGACTTGAACCATTTAAACCATGTTGATCGTTTTGAAAAATTTGCAGTGACCAAATTCAAGATTTCTGAAGATCCAGATTTATCTGTTCATTGATGCAAGGATGTGATGAAACCCAATTCAGCTCTGAAAATTTAAGTACCACTTTATTAGAGACACCTGTACTCCTGATCATTAACGTGTTCGTCCACTCACGTCAAGAGCTTCAATAAATTTTCACGTCAAACATCAGAGAGGGTGGAAATGTCCACTCTCTCCACGACTCCAACCCTGGCATGGATATTGGTGCTGATCCTCCTCAGGCCCAGCTGTACCTGAACATCTGTAGAGTTAACAATGAATGGTGCGGAAATAGACACGGCATCCAGCGAACGTGAGTTCTGCAGACGGAAATGTCTTCTTGATGAGAGGGGTAGGTCAGAGGAGAACGGTTTACACCGACAGGAAGGCTACGGTAACTCAAACGACCACTCTGTACAACCGTGTTGAGCGGAAAAGCATCATCATTGCACAGCATGTCAAACTTTGAGGTGTATAAGCAACAACAGCAGAAGACCACATCAGGTACCACCACTCCTGTCAGCCAAGAACGGGAATCTGAAGCTACAGTTGGCTATCTGATTAATTTAATAACAATAAATAAATCGGCTCTTCAGATAAGCAAGTCCCAGTGTTCACCTGGAAAAATCCAGCTCAAAGAGTCGACTCGTTCCCAATCCCAGTCGAATCATTCCCAACCGACTCACTACTCTGCAGTATGTCTGTTTAGCTGGATATATTTAATATCATGCAGAATTTAGTTTCACACCGGATCCAGATCATCACGGTCAGTATTACAGGGTTATACGTCAGATTAACACTGTGTGAGTTTGTAGCTCTATTTAATGAAGTGCCAAGAATTTTAGGGCTTTTAGCAAAGGGCTTAGCTGTCCTCTAATATTAAACATTGTTTTTGATGATGCCATGGTTAATGACCTTCTGTGCTTTATGTACTTCCCTCCTGACAAAGATTTCCGAGATGTCCAAATAACGATCTGTTGTAACAGACTGGCTTAAAAACCCTTTGACATCTGAATTAAGCTTATATTGTTAAAATCACAGTTTCTTACATCAAATACAAACACTACTGTTTTTATAGGAACACGTGGCATTTAGACTAATGTGGCTTTAGCTGATGTTGAATAGTTGTCAATGCATTATAGTGCATTTAGGCTAATGTAGCTAAAGTTGTTACAGTTGTTAATGTACTGAAGTACATTTAGACTAAAGTAGTTAAAATTGTAGCATAAGACTGGGTTTGGGTAAAATTGGAGCATTTAGGCCTACCAAAGTTGTAAATGTTAACCACAGCCAGTGATCTTACGTTTCAGATTAAAACTACAATCTGATCTTGAAATAGTGATTAGATTATTCAAGACTCTGTTACCTATGTTGAACATTTTCTGATCTCTCCTAATGGCATCGTGTGGGTTATTTCTGCCATAAATAACACCAACAAAGCCCTACAAAGGAGTAGAGTTGACTGTTGAATTTTAACTTGTAATGCTTCTCCCCACAGCATTTAGAGCTGCTACACCTCTGTAGTTAATATAAAATGCTCTCACACAGCAACAGGATAGTAAATAGAGCCAATTCACAACTTGAGCATTATTATTATTATTACTATGGCTCCCTGGTTTAGCACCAGGATTTTTCCAAATTTTGCAACACTAATTGATAAAAAATAAATGTCATATTGCCTCTTGCTGGAGCATTTTATTTATATTCATCTCACAGCGCTGTGGAATTCCCAATCTTCAATTGTCCAAAGCCATTGATTAATTTTCTATAACAGCACGCCTTGTCATGCTCTATTGCTTATGCTTAAGTAAAACACAATCTCACAGATAGTAACAGACACACATAAGGAAACACAAACTAGGTGTCTTAATACATATAGGAATTAGCCTGCCAGTGGGTGTTCTAACCACCCTACATTGACCCTAGGTGTGAATGTGTGTGTGTGTATGCGCATGTGTGAGAGTTGGCGTGAAGCCTTTGTAATGGGCTAGACTCCCATTCAATGTTTATTCATGCACCCAGTGTTTCCAGACAAACTTCTGGATCCACTGAGATTTGTATATCAGAAAAAAAAAAGGGTCATTCACATTAACATCTTAATTTTTCTTTTTTATTTCTCTACCTTTTTGTTTGTTTTAACTTTCAACTAGATTATATTAGACTACTTCTCAGTACCTGAGGAGGGTATCAGTATAGTCTACTCAACACGCAGAAAATGTATTTATATAGTTTAACAACTGTTATAACTACATACCAGTTAAGCACAAAATCAGGTTTATTTGTGAACCGATATCACATCCTTTTATTCCTCACATTTGTGAGATTTTATTTTGAGTTTTATTATTCATAGTCCTACCATATTAAATCATTTAAGTTTGCTTCCACTACAGCTGCTGAACTACATGCATAGGCTTTTTAAGATTAAAAACTATATTATGAGTTAAATTAACTCTTCTATGAGAAATATACGTTCAGTTCGTACAGGAGCAACTTATCTTCAATATCTGTTGAGTATATTGTTATTTTTAAGTAACATTAACGCACACCCTTTTATACATCCTGAGCATACTTTTCTAGATTTAATCATTTATTAGAGATTGTTATCGAGGATCAGGTTATCAAATGGGACCAAATGGTTTAATCACTTAAAGATAAAAAATATATATATATATATTCACCACATTGTTGTTTCCATGAAATATGAAACTATGCCATGTGTATGTTGTCAGTCTGAGTTTACAGTTGCAATATGTGTCAAATGGAAGTATATCAGTGTATCCAAGTGTCTGTCCAAATAACAGAGAAAAGTTTCTGGAGGATTGAGGACCTCTTCGAAATATGGGGTCTCCTGCGTCCGGCAAAGGAAGTAAGAAGAAACTTCAAAATGCATCTTGGACAAGAGTACCACTGGACACTGATTCATCTTTCTGCTGGAAGGAGAGACACACCCTGCTGGGAGGGCACAGGAGCCCACACCAAGTAACTGACTTCAGCTGCAACAGAGTGCAAACCAGACAGCAAGATTCCTGACCAGTTACTCCACACAGCTAAAGATGCCTGGTGGAACTGAATCTTCAGGAGTCGTGTCCTGGTCGGCTCTGTGATCACCTGTAGACATCACTGCCCTTCGACCTATGATGACTGCCACATGTTCTCGGGCCGTTAAAATGGCTCTGCATTCAGACGTCCCGGAGGAGGGATTTGTAGTAGATTTCTAAAATTGTGGCAGTAATGTGATTAAGGTTAAAATGATCAGGAATGTGTTTCAGAGACACCAGGTGAACTAAAACTGGTTATCTAAACTGTGTTTAATTACAGTATTCCTCAGGGCATGTTTGGTGTCATTTGTATCCATATTTCATGGTGAACGATGTGGTGATATCATAAATATCATGAAGTTTAGGAAATAACAGTTACCATATATGTTGCAATATGTGCTCTTTACACACACACACACACACACATACACACACATACACACACACACACACAACCCCTTTGGTTTGCAATGAGATAATCCTATTATAAAACACATTGGGGTCCACTCTGCCAAACAACACATTATCTCACCTCCATCTGACATCCTGGTCACTTCAAAGAGACTCAGGGGTATAAAAGGATATGCTTGGAAAAGAACCGCTCTCTCTCTCTCTCTCTCTCTCTCTCTCTCTCTCTCTCTCTCTCTCTCTCTCTCTCTCTCTCTCTCTCTCTCTCTCTCTCTCTCTCTTTGACCATTCTGCTTCCGAGGTTCATGACGCTGACTATAATCTTGTAAGTTACGTTTGTCTCTATTTTATGTATCTTTCAATTGTGTTCTCATATTAAATGCATTTGTTATCCTACTTCTAAATACTCTGTGCCTATGTTTGATATTTTTATTATGAATAACTTCTTAAACTAAAAGTGTATAATACGTTAGACACGTTTAAGGTCAACCTCTGACAAGCCAAAAGTAAAGGCTAATACTTGCAAGTTTAAACAGAACCTCTGACAAGTAAGATAGGAAAGGCCTAGGCTTGCACGTTGATAGAAACCTCTGAGCTAACAACATAATGGTTTAATAAAGAAGCTATATAAAAGTCTCTGACGTAGGAACGTCATTTTAATGAAAGCTTCGTTCGAAGCTGCTTAGGAGTAAATATCAGTAGAACACTGAGTGCTAACACTTCTAGCACTAACTAGAAGATTATTCTATTGGAGTCAGATAATCAATTAAATGGAGTCAGATATTTAAAGTGTACATTAAAACACGCATTAACCTTCGCTGCACCTATTTCCGTCATTGGTTATAGGAGAGCAGTGGGCTAAGTAATTACCTTTATATATTTTAGCCCTACACAATAATCTATTCATTTACACATCATTCATTAATTCTCGCATTCGATTCTTTCAAATGATTCATTCATTTTCACACGCGATTCTTTCACACGATTCATTTATTTCCACATGCTTCATTTAAGTGCAGATGTACAGATTTTAAAACTGATCTTTTCCCCGACTTGATTCATTTATTTTCACATTTGATTTTTTTCTCTCTCCACAATTCATTTATATTCGCATCGATTTTAACAACCGATTCCTTTTTCCCCCTTCACAATGATTCATATTTTACACGTGATTCATTCGTTCTTACATGTGATTCATTCAAATGAATCATTTATTTTCACGTGATTCTTTCACGTAAATTATTTCAGCAAGGTTCATTTATTTTCAGATGTGATTCTTTTTCACGCGATTCGATCGTTTTAAAAATGAATTGATTCATATATTTTCACATTTTATTCTTTTCGCGATTCGTTTATATTCACGTTAATTTTTATCAACTGATTTTTTCCCCTCAATGATTCCTTTATTTACACATGATTCATTAATTCTCACATGTGACTCTTTCAAATGATTCATTTATTCTAATATGTGATTCTCTTTCACACGATTCAATCATTGTAAAACTGATTTATTTATTTATTTATTTTTTGCCACATGATTCATTTCTACTCATATGTTGAACTTTATTAAGGCTTTCTGGGGTTTATTTAAGACATATTCATGTGATGTCACATTTTTACAAGTTTAATTGCAGTTTCACACGTTTTTTTTTTTTTTTTTTACATGAAATCACATTTCCTCATGTCATTATGTGAGAATCTCTGTCAGGGGAGCGAACATCAGGTTTGACAGTGGTGTTTGTGAACATGTCCTGACATGAGAGAGGATTCATAGCAGACTGGGTGTTTTCTACTGTGTGTGTGTGTGTGTGTGTGTGTGTGTGTGTGTGTGTGTGTGTGTGTGTGTGTGTGTGTGTGTGTGTGTGTGTGTGTGTGTAATTTTTTTACAAAAAAAACCTTTTGTCCCATCTTTCCTGCAGCAGGCATAGCTAATTTATAAATTCAGACATGAGGAACACCAAAGCAAACGACTGTATTAAATGGAAATGGGGCACATTTGGCACAAGCCAATCCTTCTCCTTCACTCCTCCGTGGTATTTTGTTCTTTTCTACCCTCCCTGCACTAGGTTTTAGGTGGGTGTGCTATGAGACATGACTCAGAGGAGAAACAGGAAGTATTTCGTGTTTAGTAGACTTCTCCACCTCTGCTAAATCTCTCCCTCTGTTTTTCTTCAAACTGAGAAAAAGTCCTACAGCGAGGTAAGCAACAAAACTTGTTTACAAACTTTTTAAAGAAAGTTACAGTGGTCATTTTTGTTGTCTACACTCCCTTTAAAGAGAGGGGGGTGGGAAAAAAAACATTTTCTGTAGAATTCCTTACAAATGTGACACTAAAATAGCCTACTTTCAGTCGATGTTTGTTTTCCAGGAAAGCATGCCAGATAATTATTGTAGGCTCTCATAACAGTATCAGGCTTCTCCAACCTCCCCTGGGGCGGTTATTGTTTTATTATGGCTATCATATTCCCTTCTCTGATTAGGTGCATGTGTACGGGTCGTGCCTCTGGTGTCTCAGACATGGCGCTGTTGACCCCTGTCAATCTCCTCATCTTTCTCTCCTTTCACTGCACAGACACAGACATATTTAATTTCTAATTTCTCCAACGTTGGGCCTCTTGTGTAGTCGTGGATAGTCATCTCCCAATCACTCAGTCACTCAAACCCTACACCTCAAAACATAGCTGGATGAATAGAACGATAGAGGGGTGAAGACGAAGGCGCAGGAGTGATCAGACCGGCGCGTAGCTCTGTCAGGCAACCCGACTCTCCTCGCCGTGGGGCGTCCTCGGGTTTTATTCTCCCGGGTCCAGTTACCGGCTACACGTAAGCTTAACCAGGCCAGATGAACACACACACAGACACAGACACACAAACACACAGACCAAGCGCAGGTAGGATGGAGCCGGAGCCAGAAGAAAGCGTGCCTGAACTGGCCGAGGGAATCATGCAGTTAAGTGCACAAACTTGTTCTGTTCTGCCATTTAGATTAGACCTGTGTGTGTGTGTGTGTGTGTGTGTGTGTGTGTGTGTGTGTGTGTGTGTGTGTGTGTGTGTGTGTGTTTGTTTGTTTAAGATCTTCTGTGGCCACGCCTTACATCTATAGGCCCTCACCGCACTCTCCTGTGCTACGCTCTTCTTTCTCTTCCTTCCTGTTTGGTTTCTTAGTCAAGTGTGTTTTTATGTAGTAACCTGTTCTGCTAGCAACTTCTTTTTAAACAGCAACCGTGGTGTGAAACGTCTAATCCGGATCTGGATCTGTGTGTCAAAGGCATGCATTAAAAAAAAAAAAAAATCCTAGATATAAAAATAAAAATAAAAATTCATTTCATGGATTTACATTAGACATTGCGGTGTTACCTATGCTTTCTTTTATTTATTTATATTAATGGCATTTTTTTTTTATTTTTCATTTTAAATGAATGTGAAATACTTTTTTTTTTATTTGCAGAAACAAAAATTCAGCCCATTAAAATGTCATTTGGAGTCATTTTGTTGTTTTAGATCATTTTTTGTTGTTCTTGATGATGTTAATTTGTGTTATGTACTTGTAAAGCAACCTTGGGGCACTATATAAAGAAAGGAGTTATGTAAATTGAACACATGAATGAATGAATGAATAAATAAATAAATGAATAATATAATTGTCAAAAATGATCAGGCACATTTTTATCTCGAATTGCGTCCAGAAAGCGCACGCTATGGACAACACCACAAAAAAAAAAAAACAGGTTATTTAATTAATTCAGTATCTATTCCTATATATCTTTTTCCGTTTTTGATATTTCTATACAGTATACACTCGCCGTCCAGTTTATTAGGAACACGCGCTCATTTATGCAGTTATCCTGTGTGCACAGATTTATGCACAATGCATAAAAGCACGCAGATACAGGTCAAGAGCTTCAGTTAACATTCACATCAAATATCAGAATGAAGAAAAAGTCTGAGCTCTAAAGTGTGACTTTAACCGTGGCGTGGTTCTTGGGCTGGTTTGAGTATTTCAGAAACTGTTGATCTCCTGGGATTTTCACACACAACAGTCTCTAGAGTTTACACAGAATGGTGCAAAAAACAAAAAAAACATCCTGTGTGTGGAGGATCTGCAGCCCGAAACGCCTTGTTGATGAGGGAGATCAGAGGAGAATGACCAGACTGGTCTGAGCTGACAGGAAGTCTATAGTAAGACTCAAAATAATCACTCTTTACAACCGTGGTGAGCAGAAAAGCAGCTCAGCACGCACAACACATCAAACCTTGAGGTGGATGAGCTACAACAGCAGAAGACCACATCAGGTTCCCTGCCAATCTGAAGCTCTTGACCTGTATCTGCAGGATTGTATGCACTGTGCTGCTGCCACATGATCGGCTGATTAGATAACTGTATAAATGAGCAGATGTACAGGTGTTCCTATTAAAGTGGCGGGTGAGTGTTATTACTCCTGCTTGTAAGTTCTTGTGCGTGATTTTGATTTGAAATCATATTTATTTTCTGTTCTGAACGGTGTCTGGCAGTTCGAACCCTTTTTTTAAAAAATATTTGATCGTGTAATAAGGAAATGATCATGACCTGAAAACTGAAACTTTTGCAGGTTTGCATATCGGTATTTTTAGAGTTCCTGCTGTGCATTTGCTAAAAACGTTTAGTGGAAAGTGATGTGAGAAACTTTTTGTGCATGTGTGAATTGAAATGTGTGACTTGTAGTCAAATTACTGAATGGCAACAGAGCTGCTTTCCTGACATACGCCCCGCTGAACCTGAGAGCGTTAGTGTGCTGTATCAGTACCAGTAAGATGGCAGCTCGAGGGCGACTGAACAAGCAAATCGGCATGTAAGTCTGAACACTGAGGTCTTTTGAGTGATGATGGAAAACCGTGTCATGTGAGTGGTGTCTGAATTTCCAGGCAGAGCCTCAATCATGTGCTATGTGGTCATCTTGTAGGGCGTGGTCACTTGCTTTTTCCTGTTTTTTCCTCTTTGAGTCTTGCAGTTGTTGTTTTTCACAGGTTGGTTGACAAGAAACTCTAAACATAGTATAACTCTAAATATAATAGGTACTTGCTTGTATTTATTGTTATTTTAAATCCTGTACATACATATATCTGGTAATTTGCTATAACATGCATATATTTATTTACATTTTAGTCAGTTCAGTAATCAGGAGATCAGGAGTATGGGTGGTGCGATATGACATGAATATCATATATTATATCGTGATTCTTGAAGACATCTCTGTGATAAATGATATGTATCATGATGTATAAGTGTTGCTCAAAAACATGTTTAATGCTGTATTTAATGCAAAAATGCATTAATTTGGGGTTTTTTTTATATTTAAAAACAACCTTTTTGAAAAAATTTTTTTTTAGCACTGAATGGAGTTTTATTTATTTATTTTTTTAAATCAGCTCCTTCCAGTAGTCAGTTTGTAATTTTATATGTGTGTGTGTGTGTGTGTGTGTGTGTGTGTGTGTGTGTGTGTGTGTGTGTGTGTGTGTGTGTATATATATATATATATATATATATATATATATATATATATATATATATATATATATATATATATATATATATATATATATATATATACTGTGCAAAAGTTTTAGGCACATGCAAAGAAATGCTGTAGAGCAAAGATACCTTCAAAATAATGGAATTAAATGTTTCTACGTTTTTAAAAAAAATAGCGTAAAGAGCAGTAAACAGTAGTAAATGAAACAAAGTCAATATTTGGTGTGAAAAAAAAAAAATAAATAAAAATAGTAGTCTCCGGTACAATTAGTGCAGTCTTATAAGGAAATGAGCTGGTAAGTTTTATTGAGCATATATATATATATATATATATATATATATATATATATATATATATATATATATATATATATATATATATATATATATATATAAAATCAGGAGGCTTCAATAAATCTGATATTTTTGCATATTAATATACAGATATTGTATATATTTAGTTATATATAGTTATACGTTATGTTATGTTACATATTTTATATATTTGATGTCTTTCTCACCTATAAACCTTCCTTTTTATGATCACTACAGTATTACAATCACCTTGAAAAGTATTAATATTATTTATGATGTTACATGCTGTAGTCCAGAGTTTATATTAGGACACGCCTTAGATGGGTGAGAACCCGTTCTGACTCAAACCTGACTCTAACCGCACCAACATAATGAGTCTGCTCTTTGCTCTTTGTCATCATCAGGGGCTAAAAGCAGCTTATCACCTGTAGTGTCAGTGTCGTCATTCCTCACTCCTTTAGTACCTCTGTGTCACGTACGAGAGAGAGAGAGAGAGAGAGAGAGAGGGAGAGAGAGGGAAAGAGAGAGAGGGGGAGAGAGAGAGGGGAGGGAGGGAGGGAGAGAGAGAGAGAGAGGGAGGGGGCATTTTATGGTTTCAGCATGACTTTCAGTGGCATTCACTTACAATTGTGATCATCTGTGTTCTCTGAAGACTAGACGTAATGCAAAAACGTGTTAGATTCACGTAGTATCATCGGTTATATATATATATAAATGTGTTATATGCAGACATTTAAAATAATATTAACTATATAAGCAGTAAAACTCTCGGCAGCATGCTGTTATAGGAAAATAATACTGTTACCGGCCTACAATGGGGCGTTTCCACTTACACAACAGCTATTTGTTTTTTTGTTTTTTTCATACAGTTTTTTTTTATTTTATTTTTTTACATCATGTTTTTTTAAATTTTTTTTTATTGTTTGTTGTTACATTTAATGTCGTGGAACTTCCAAGAAACTTTAGTTAGTTCCTGTTCTCACTTACGTTGCAGCAGCTATAAACACTTCACCAGACACTCTTTTTCACTAGAAGTTAAAAAAAAAACATAGCTTGTCACTTTAGAGAAGCACAAACTCCTCTGTCACGAACACTTTCCAGTGGTTACAAAGTGCTGACACTGGAGACTCCTTACATACAGGAGCCCTTCAGCATGTCAACGATTATACATTTTTATACATTTTTCTTTGTTAAATAACAGCATGTTGTATACAGCATGTTTTAGATTATGTAGCATGTCCACCATTCAAATCCCTGTGTAAGCTGTTACTATAGAAACGATAACGTATTAAGTTAGAACGAGCGCATTAATATTAATATGATGTGATATGCAGCTGCGCTACCGTCAGAGCTGCCGTTACAGAAAATTAATCAACACCTTCTCTTCTATTGCAAGTTGATTTTCCTCATGTCGTGTCGATCTGTTCCTACAGAATGCTCCCCTTCAAGGCCACTCCGGATCAGTTCGGGCCCGAGGTGAGGAAGCTGGGGCTGCACTGCTGGCGGGTGGAGAAGCTGAAGGCCGTGCCGCTGGCCGCGTCTGAAGTCGGCGCTTTCTATAACGGAGACTCTTACCTGGTGCTGCAGAACAGAGGAGACGAAGGAGCCGATCTGCACATGTGGATCGGTGAGATTAAGACCTACTGTATATCTGACGTTAAAACTGGCTTTATTAAAAAGAAGTAAATAAATAAATAAATCCAGCCATGTTCAGGGTATTGTCAGGATTTGTAGAAGCAGCTGATGCAAGTGCAGATTTGATTGAAAACGTGTAACACAAACGACCACAACCGTCAAACAAGAACCATAAACACTGCATATAAAGCGCGAAGGCTGCGTAACGCACGATGACACACACGCACGACAGCGACCAAAGCTTGACAATGAAACGTACAGAAACCAGGGCTGTGTCTCGATTCTAAGGTCACTCCGAAGGACAGGAGGACATAGAATGCATCTTTGCGAGAAATGAGATGTGCTGTGAGCTTCCTGTTGTGCAAAGGACCGTCCCAGCACAGCACGAGTAATATGTTTCAGCTGGTTAATAGATCTACTGTTAACTGGTTGATTAACCAAAAAGCCACTTAAGCATGTCTTAATGTTGAAGCTCTCTGTTTGCAACTGCGAACTCGCGTTAACTAGAAACGATGATAAAAAGTTTAGCGTTACCTCAGGCTGGAGGCTAGCGTAGTTTAATTAAAATACTTCTGAGGGATAAATTAGACTTTTCAACAACCTCATATACAGGTGCATCTCAAAAGATTTGAATGTCGTGGAAAAGCCTGTCCCCCCCCCACCCCGTAATTTAACCGTAATTTAACCGTAATTTTCTGTGACCTTTATGGAGATGCTGATTTCCTTTTCCAGCAGGACTTGGCCCCTCCCACAGAGCCAAAACTACTAGTAACTGGTTTGCTGACCATGGTGTTACTGTGCTTGATCGGCCAGCCGACTCGCCTGACCTGAATTTTGTCAAGAGGAAGATGAGAGACACCAGACCCGACGATACAGACGAGCCGAAGGCCGCTATCAAAGCAACCTGGGCTTCCATAACACCTCAGCAGTGCCACAGGCTGATTGCCTCCATGCCACGCCCCATTGATGCAGTAATTCGTGCAAAAGGAGCCCCGCCCGAGTATCGAGTGCATAAATTAACATACTTTTCAGAAGCTCGACATTTCTGTATTATAAATTCTTTATTCTGAGATACTGGAGTTTTGATTTCCATGAGCTGTGAGCCGTAATCATCAAGATTAAAACAAAAAAACGGCTTGAAATATTTCACTTTATGTGTAATGAATCTAGAATATATGAAAGTTCCCCTTTTTGAATTAAATTACGGGGGGGAAAAAAATAACATTTCCAGGATATTCAAATTTTTTTGGGATGCACCTGTATATCTCAATCTAAATCATATGTCAAAATCATTCGTTTTAGATGCATATTTAGATTATTGTCGTTAAAAAGACGTTGTTAAAAGTGCAGTGTGACCGCCCCATTAGTTATGGGTCAGGCTTCCGTCATCCTCTGTTGTTTTTCCGCAATGACTTCTGGGACTTCAAGCGGGTTCGGTGCGCTCAAGTCTGCATCCAGTGCGTCCTCGATATCAAGAACACATCCGGGTAATTTCCTGCGTCCCCGGTACTTGCGTTCCTGAGTACTGGAATTGAACTTCGGCGGTGGATGATGATGTAGAACGAGTTCACAAGGACGCAAGATCGCATAAGAACGAATATTGAGAAACGTCTCAGGACTTAAGTAGGGGTGCCGATTAGGGGTAACACAGAACAGGTGTGAGTGCTCAGTGAGACATGTGACACGGGTAACGTAGCCAAGCGCCGATCTCGGCATAACCATGACAGGTATGAATCGTGTGCTTAAGGGATTTGTGAATGGAGTCTGAACCGCTTAATTAAAAAATGATAAAGACAATGATTGTAGGGTTTCTTATCAATTATTTTAAACAGACGCTAAATTATTTCTTCAGTCCTCAATCCCTCTGAGTAAAACTATTTATTTAAGTAAATCCTCTGGTAAAATTTGGAGTACAGCTTCAAATTCTTCACGCAACTTGAAGTAGAAAAGTAGAAAATCTTCAGTTTATTTAAAGTATGGAAGCGAAAGTACAAGAAAGGTCCACAAAAGAAGCAAAAGAAACATCTTATTTTAGTTCCTAGTCAGTAAGCACTTCTTCCAAAAAGAGGAAAAAGACGTGACGGTGTGATGTGAGGGAGGGTTTGGGTTTAAGCAGGAAGATGATGGCTTTTCTCCCAGACTCTGTGTCAGCCTTCCCACTTCCTCATCACAGTCTCAAAGTTCAGTAGTGGAGACATTCTGCTTTCAAACACATCATAATTCACATTATATTATTATATTATCTTTTCTCATGGCCACGTCGTAAATCCCTCGTGAACGTAGATATTCGAATCAGACATGAGCAAAGGTGATTACTGTTCATAGCTGCATGCACACTGGGGGTACATGTAAGGAGTAAAACATGCTGTTATAGGAAAATAATCAACGACAGGGTGATTATGATGCAGCCTGACATGAAGCGGGAGTTGATTCTTTTCCTATTACAGCTCGTCCCAAAGTGTTTCATTCGTCTTTACACCACAGCCATTTCTTAACGTATTAAAGATTGACGCATCGTATTTTTATCCTTTTATAGTTACATTTAGTAACATCCACGAAAATGTACGTTATACGTTATAGCAGCTATAAACAGTCGTTCCCTCACCAGCCTCATTTCTTTCGCTCTCTTGAAGTTAATAAGACAAAAACGCCAAACTCCTACAAAAAAAAAATACTTGCTACAAAGCACTGACACTGGAGACTCCTTCCATAAACGATAAATAAACATCTCCTTACAGAGAACTTCATCATATCAGTGATCATATCTTTTTCCTTTTGTCCACTATACACATTCCAGTGAATGAGCTGTTACTATAGAAACGATAACATATTGATATAAACAAAGTGATTTACAGCTGCACTATGGTCAGGGCTGCTGTTATAAAAAATTTAAAAAATGAATCAACATCTTCTGACTAATCAGAATCCAGAATTCAACAGCACTGTGGTATAAGCTACAATGACATACTGTATAAGCCACTCAGACGTATGATCACGATGAAAGAGGGATAAAGGGGGGAAAACCCAGAGGAAAACAGGAAGGGCTGGTGATTCACGTGGGTCATTAAAGTTTCAGTAGTGACAGTGCAGCATTTGGCCCGTTGGCTCGGTGTGTATCTGCTGCATTAGATAACGCTGCTATTCTGGCTGTCAACATGTAGATTCATGATCTGCCCCCGTGCCCTGTTCCTGCCCTCCAGAACTGGCCTTTTAACCCTCCTCCCTGAACCAACGTAGCATATCATAGCACACATCTGAATTTACACAAATGAACCAGTTCAAAAGTTTACACACATTCATAAGTTTAAACACTGTGTGTCGTTACCTGGATGATCAGCGACTGTGTTTATGTTTTGTGACGGTTGTTCACGAGTCCCTTGTTTGTCCTGAGCAGTTAAACCGCCCACTGTTCTTCAGAAAAATCCTCCAGGTCCTACACATTCTTTACTTTTCCAAATATTTTCTTCTGCATATCTGAGCCCTTTCCAGCAGACTGGGGGGGGTGTGGGGGGGAGGGGGTAAACTTTTGAACAAAATTGTTATTATTTTGTTTAAAGATCTTTTTTTTTTTTTTTTCATTTAGTACTGCCCTTCAGAAGCTACAGAAGATATTTACATGTCCCCTCTGTTATATTTACATTTATTAATAATCGCCTCCATATTAAACCTGACATACTATCTGTTATAAAGCTGCCAGAAGATATCACATGGGTGGAGCCTGACAGGGTTGTGGCAACTGGCAAAATAAATAAATTAATTAATTAATTAATTAATTAATACATTTAATTGCACAGGAAATTGCACTCACACTTCGATTTTTCTTCTTTTTTTTTTGAGATTAACTGTAGAATCGAGACATAAGGTTTTAATTGATCTATCCGGAGATCATTGTGGGGGTACAAACTTTTGCACTCAGGTGTTCAGCTAAACAAACTTAACTAAAACAGTGGTAACTATGGTAACATTTGTCTCTTTTTTCCTTCTCCATCTCTTTCTCCAACCCCCACCCCCACCCCCGCTCTCTCGCTCTCTTTCTCTCTCCCTCTCCCCCCCCACTCTCTCTCTCTTTCTCTCTCCCTCCCCCCACTCTCTCTCTCTTTCTCTCTCCCTCCCCCCACTCTCTCTCTCTTTCTCTCTCCCTCCCCCCGCCACTCTCTATATCTTTCTCTCTCCCTCCCCCCACTCTCTCTCTCTTTCTCTCCATCCCTCTCCCCCCCCACTCTGTCTGTCTCTGTCTCCTGCCTCTCTCTCTCTCTCTCTCTCTCTCTCTCTCTCTCTCTCTCTCTCTCTCTCTCTCTCTCTCTCTCTCTCTCTCAAAGTCAAATTCAAACGAGCTTTATTGGAATAACTGTTATACCACAATGTTGCCAAAGCATTGATTAATACATAT
>CM042562.1:17252183-17299683 GCA_023630585.1 Cranoglanis bouderius | reverse complement strand
GAATGATTGATTGATTGAATGATTGATTAAATGATTGAATGATTGACTGATTGAATGATTGGTTGAATGATTAATTGACTGATTGAATGATTGAATGATTGAATGATTGATTGATTGAATGATTGAATGATTGACTGATTGATTGATTGAATGATTGAATGATTGACTGATTGATTGATTGAATGATGGAATGATTGACTGATTGACTGATTGGAAGTCTGTGTCTGTGTCTCCAGATGATCGTGTCATGGGTCGGCTCTCAGGCCAATATATTTGAGAAGCAGAAGGTGCGAGAGATCGCAAGTCTCATCAGAGACACCGAGAGACACGGCAAGGCACAAATCACTCACATCAACGAGGGAGAGGAGACGCCTGAGATGCTGAAGGTGAGAAAGTGCTTCATAAGGCTGACATAACCGCATCATAATGTCTTATAACCTGTTGTTCTTATTGCAGCTCAGTAATAATAACTTCCATGATACTGTATTGATAGCAATTTGTGCTTGAGTTAGTATATATACAGTATGTATATAAATATATATTGCATCAGTGATATAACATCAGTGATCATGGGTGGAAAATACTTCAGTAATGGCACTCCATTATTGTGCTTAAGTGCTATTTTGGAAGATTTGCACTTTGTACTAAGTATTATATATAAAGAAAATTTTGTATAAATTTAGTACTCTTACTCAAGTAAATTTAAAAGAGAAAAAACATGCTTTTTATTTATTTATTTATTTATTTTTACCTTCCAAGAACTTTTAAAAATATCAAATGCCATAAGATTATTTTCTAATTTTCTCTTACTCAGCAGATTTTTTTGAAATTTCTTTTTAAACAATAAACATTTATTAAACATTAGCTAACCAGCAAGCAAGATCCAATGTTTCTCTGATATTATTTAATAAATATTTAATATCATACATACAGTCATGGGAAAAGAGAGTAAAAAGAGAAGAAAGTACACCCTCCTTCAATAATGTTTTTATTTATCAAGGCTTAAATAGCAATTAACCGAATTAACCGAATTCTATAAACAAACAAATAACCTCCGGTGACAACAAAAACACACAACAGATTTCTATATGTAGTCTTTTTTTCCCAAAAAAAAAAAAAAAAGTAAATCAACATTCAGAATGCAGGTGTGAAAAAATAAGTACACCCACAATCATTAAGAGAGCAGCCAGGTGTTACTAATGAAATGCACAAGATTAGTTCATCATCAAGAAGTGTGACTAGCTCTATTCTGGAGCACTCAGGTGTGTGTCTACGTCATGCTAAGAAGAAACAGTTATATAGGCCCCGGTAAATAAAACCATACAGTAGACTTTTTTCCCCATGAAATTCTTAATTCTGTGTTGTTAAAAATATTTCATTTTTACTCTTGAATGTTTGAGTCTGTTTAATTGTAGATATGTTCACAGTTACTTTCACTGAGTATGATTTTGACACAATACCTTTACTTAAGTACTTAAGTGCTGTACTTTTTCTGCCTCATATGTTTTATGAAATGTTTGTCAGTCTGTTCGAGTAAGAGGACACAGTAGGAGCTTTTACTTTTGATAGAATTCTGCTTGTGCTGTTAGCGAATCAGAAATAATAATAATAATAATAATAATAATAATAATAATAATAAGTATTCAGAACAATTGTGCTTTTTAATTTACAAAAATAAGGGGTTAAGTGAAGTAATTTAGATCGTCACACCTTGCTACACATCGTACCTGTGACTTTTCTGGCTTTGTGAACGGCTCTGATTTGTCAGAACATGCAGCTTTTTTCTTCCACAAATGTTTCAGTAATTTATTATTGGATTTAATCCAATAGTAGAGCTGTTTATAGAAAAAAAAAAAAGAAGAAGAAGATCCTTGCTAGGAGATTAAACGCACCACAAAATATATCGTATGCATTAATTCATAGCTTTTACTTAACTAATTTTGTGGATTACTTGGTCATTTCCTCCGTGTATGTGACTGGTTAAAGGTGCGGTCAGTGATTTGAGCTGAAGCTAGCTGCTTTGAAACTCAAAATGACCAAAAAAAAAAAGTTCCTCCATTTAGCGTGCCTACCAGAGCCAGTCCCATAAAATACGTGAATGAAAATAAAAAGGCGGAGCTTTGAATTGACAGTGAACATGATGCACAGATGAATAGATACTCCTGCTTGTTCCGATTGGTTGGATGTCGGTGTTCCGTTTAGAAATTTTGAAAGCATTTTGGAGAAGCTCTTCTGATCTGTGTGGTCTCCCAGGTTTTCCCAAAAATGAAATACACTGTGTTAAAGATATATCCACACACACGTGCTCATGTTACGTTTTCCCCGCTTTGTGATGGACAGGTTCTTGGTCCGATGCCGGCGCTTAAAGAGAGCAGTCCAGAGGACGACAGCCAAGCAGACGCATCGAACGCTGCCTCTCTCTACAAGGTACCAGAGCACATCTTTATCAGAGTATCACTGTTTGAGATTGTGACTCACCAGAAATCACTAAATCATTGGTTGCTTGATATTTTCCTGCAGGTTTCAGATGCGACAGGGTCGATGAAGCTGACCAAAGTCTCAGAAAAGAGTCCGTTTGCCAAGGACCTGCTTGTACGTGACGACTGCTTTATCTTGGACAACGGCGCCAATGGCAAGATCTTTGTCTGGAAAGGTGAGCGGGCTAAACAAACTAAACACTAAGTAAGGAGCGAAACACTGAAGCTGTGTCATGCTGTTATAGGTTATAAATCATTAATGGCGGGGAGGTGTAATGAAACAGAGTTACTGTTATCACCCTACATCTGATTATCTTCCTATAACAGCATGTCGCAAAGTGGGTTATTCCTCTTATACCACAGCAAATTGCCAGCTATTGTAATTTTTCATTTATTAACAAACGACACAGTTATTATTAGTTACGTTTGATGTTGTGAAACGTCCATAAAAAGTCTTGTTGTCACTTACGTTATAGCAGCTATAAACAGTCATTCCCTCACAAGCCTCTCTCTCTCTCTATCTCTCTCTCGCTCTCTCTCTCTCTCTCTCCTAAAGTTAATAAGACACAAACCACTTCTCATGCGTGTCGCGTTACCGAGAAACCACAAAGCGTAAACTCCTATGTCCCGAAGATGTCGGAAAACTTAACGTCACAGCTTTACCTCAGGCTGGAGACTCCTTCTGTAAATGTGAAGTAAAAAGTTTTCTCCTTATAGAAAACTTCACCGCATCAACTATTACACACGTTTTTAATCTGTTCATGTGCAAGTCACTGTGAATGAGCTGTTACTATAGAAACGATAACATATTAGAACGAGTGCAGTAACATTATAAACCTGCGATTTGGAGCTGCGCTAATGTCAGAGCTGCCGCCGCACTGTATTCTGACGGAATATAATGCACGCACCAGTACAGACGAGTCTGAGTCAACAAGACAAAACAGGACGAGTAATTCAACAACAGAATGTCAAGTCAGAATCCAGACTTTAACCCAATCAAGGCGCTCGGGCATGGCCTGAACAACGCTGCTGGAATTCCCAGAAATACTGATGAACTGAGACACTTTTATAGGGAAGAACCATGTAGTGAACCATGAAGTTCCTCCTAGTGTTTGTATACATGAAGAAGAATTCTGTAGAGGTTCTACCAGTTAATAAATACAATATATATATATATATATATATATATATATATGATAAATATTAAGATCAGATCACACTGTATGACTAATTATGATGTAGAAATGTTCAGTTATTTTAGGAAATGTGTATATGAGGTCTATATACATCATTATGTCACTTTTAGGCCCAATATTTATTTGTTTCTATGTGCAATATTTGCTATATATAAAGAAATGATTCATTCAGTGTACAGTATATGACATAACGTCATACATTTTTCAATAATCGTTCAAATATTTTAAGTGCTGTACACGTTATTCATTCACTATTTCAATATTTAACATGAGTATACTTTGTCATGCTCTAAATATTTTCTTAATTCTGTCTTATTTTCTAAAGTGCATTAATACTTTATAATGTCTACTTTTACTTTTTTGTGCTGCTCATTGCACTTTTTCACACCGCTGTGCTGGAATGACCTTTCTTTTAATAGGTTAATAAAGCTTAGCTCATCTGATCTTTAGCTTGTTATCTTATCTACAGTGGAGATCTGATCAACACCTCTTTTTTTTCCCCGCCCGCGAGATAACTGGAGCACCTTGCTGTGTCACTTCATGCTAGCTTATTATTATTATTATTATTATTAATATTATTATTATTATTATTATTATTATTATCCTCTCCACAGGCAGTGGTGCTAATGCCGAAGAGAAAAAAGCAGCTCTGAAGGTTGCAGATGATTTTATACAGAAGATGAACTACCCCAGGATGAAAACGCAGGTTTGTTTAAGTCGTCACTGGTAGCAGAAGAAGGTCTTGTTGTATAATCGTTTGGAGAAAAAGGGGCTGTAGATGAAATCCCTGATGGTCTGTTGCTCTGAAATATGCGTCACTATGAGCAGGGTTTGTGTAGATGCTTGAAAGCGTTAAAATGCCTGATTTACATGATTTAAAAGCTGCTTTGTGATGATATCTGTTCTTAACAAATAAAATATAATTCATTAATTTCCTATTCTGTATAACAGGTTTCATCAATTTCCCCCATTTCCCTGATAAAACGTTTGAATTTCCCTTAAGAAATTCTGTACAAACCCTTTTTAACGTCTGATACGTTAGGAATAGAACACTCCATGTTGTGCTGTTACAGGAAAACAATCAACGACAGGGTGGTGTGATGAAGCAGAGTTACTGTTAACGTCCTGAAGTGGATTATTTTCCTATAACAGCATGTTCTGGAGTGTTTTATTCCTCTTACACCGCAGCAATTTGCCCATAATTACAGCTATTTTTATTTGTTTTATCCGTTTATAGTTACATTTAATGTTGTGAAAGAAGTCAGTTCCTGTTCTCACTTACATTTTAGCAGCTGTAAACAGAGTGTCGTTCTCTCACCAGCCTCTCTTTTTTTCTTGAAGTTAATAAGACGCAGCTTGACATGTTTTTCAGAAATCCACAGAGCGTAAACTCCTCTGTTGTGAAGATTTGGAAACGTTACAGCTTTACCTCTGACTGTTACAAAGCGCTGACACTGGAGACTCCTTCCACGAATGTTAAACGAACACCTCCTTACAGAAAACTTCATCATATCGACCACTGCACACGTTTTTATTCCGTTTATGTTGAGCGTCCGCCCGTTAACGTCCATGTGTGAACTGTTACTATAGCAACGTTAACATGTTCGAATTAAGCAGCACCTTTTGACCAAACATAATCCAGAATTCAACAGCGCTGTGGTGTGAATAGTTTCCTAAGATGTTACTTGAGGTGTTTTATTAGAAGAAGAAGAAGAAGAAAAGGAAATGTCATGTAGCACAAACAACGTGTTTCCTTACGAACATGTCTGATAGATGGAGGTCACATGATTGTAGAAGTTTGCTTTTACAGGCTGATCTTTATTAAACCTTCGTTTACCTTCAATTTCCCACAGGTGGAGATCATACCACAGGGCCGAGAGACCGTCATCTTCAAGCAGTTCTTCCAAAACTGGAATTAAAATGTTTAAAATGATTCGGTTTACCTGAGGGTACTAAAGAAAAAAAAAAAAGTAAAAAAATAAACGACTTCATGTCACAGTGACTCGAGCAGTATTTTATTACGTAAAAAATATTAGCATTTAATTCTCACAGAGTTACAAAGGTACAATAGAAATATCTTTTAAAATAAGTATTAGATATGTATATGATATGTTGAGTGGATTTCTAAAAGTCTATGCTCTGGAGTAGAGTTCAATTTCTTTTATTTTTTTTATTCAATTTTGTGCAAGACCAAACTCACTCATAAACAAAGCAAACTGCCAGTGATGAGATTGGTGTTATTCAGCAGTATTCAGGCCAATATGATGAAAACAAAGATTATGGACTGGTTTTTTTTTTGTTTTTTTTTACACGTTTTGTTTGTTAATAGTCCGTGTACTGTGCTAAATTGGCAGCAAAGCAATAAAAGTCACAGTGGAGCAAAACGTTGTGGTTGTTATTGTCTTTATTGAAGGTCGTTATTGTCTTTTTGATTACTTTTTACGTGGAGTGATACGGAGCAGCAGATTTATCTGTGGGCCAATAATCTAATCGATAAGGTTGGCGTCAGAGTTTAACATGAGACTGACATGAGCTCATGTAAACAGTCATATATGTGCCATAACTGTTGCTGAGGTACGGAGTGAAAGCAAGCCATTCTCAGTGGAGATGTATGGCCTTGATAATGTTTATGATGAGATTACGAGGAAATCGTTTTGCTGGAGGTTCAGAGGTAAATTGGGTATTGCAGTGTATATTCAGGACTCCGCGGATCAACGCGGCTTGTTGGACGTAACGGCTGCTTTCCTTAATCTTGATTTCTTGCTCTTTTCAAAAAGATTTTTTTTTTAAACATTTTTTATAAACCACTATATTTAAATTCAAATCTTTAAAATGACATCACCAACAAGGAAAAAAAAACCCCAACTTGTCATGGTACAACCTCCTTATGTCTCGTTATTCCTTGTTTAGCGCCACTATTTAAGTTCCAGTCTTTCAGTAGCTATGTTTCCACCCACGTACTGTATTTTTATGTGAATTTTTGGGATATCGAATGAAAAAACGCTGACTAGAAACGCCGGATGCGAATAAAATCTCCAAAAATGCGCATAAAAAATGTGTGCGTTCAAATGAGGTGGATAATTTTTTTTTTTTAATTTTATAAGAAGACGTGCGCATAAGCTATGATGGAAATACATTTACAAAATAAATTGTAATTACAAAAAGATCGGGTGCCAGTGATTAGAACCTGCTTAGGGAGTGCAGGTGGAACCTGTCTTGTTTATACCCCTCTCATATCTAGTGTCTGGTGTTCTCTTTGTTATTGAGGTGTGTGGTGTCATCATGCCAAGATCTAAGGAGTTCTGTAAGTCCTTCAGAAAAAAAATGGTCGTGGATGCCTATGAGTCTGGCAAGGGATTTTAAAAAATCTCCAAATTATTTGAAATACATCATTCCACTGTAAGGAAAATAATCTACAAATGGTGCAGATTTCAACCGACTGCCAATTAGTCCAGCAAATTCAGCCCAAAAGCAGACCGTCTGATTCAAACAGAAGTCTCCAAGAACCCCAAAATTTCATCACAGGATCTGCTAGTAAAGTCTTGCAACTTTTGGTGTCAAAGAGTATGCTTCTACAATCAGAAAGAGATTGCACAAATTTGAGCTGCATGGGAGGCGTGCCAGGAAAAAAAAAAAGCCTTTGCAGGACTACAGTTTGCCAATGAGCATATAGGCAAAGACCAGGCCTTTTGGAATAATGTGCTCTGGACAGACCAATCAAAAATACCATCTGTGGAGCACGGTGGTGGAAATGTTATGGTTTGGGGTTGCTTCACTGCCTCAGGGACTGGACCGTTTGTATTCATTGATTCAACTATAAATTCTGCATCATGTGAAAGAGTGCTTGAAGATAAATGTGAGGCTGATAGTTGAAGTTGAACCGAAAGTGGACCTTTCAACAGGATAATGATCATAAGCACACTAGCAAATCCACCAAGGAACGGCTCAAAAAGAAGAAATGGAGGGTTATGGAATGGCCCGGTCAAAGCCCGGATTTGAATCCCATTGAAATGTTGTGGGGAGGGGGGATGTGAAACGGGCAGAACATGCAAGACAACCCTTAAACATCTTGCAACTGAAAGAATATTGCATGGAAGAGTGGTCAAACATTCCAGCAAGCCTGGTGGACGATTATGCAAAACGCCTACGAGAAGTTATTTCTGCTGAAGGGGGCAACACTAGTTTCTGAGGCCAAGGGTGTACTTACTTTTTCCACAGAAGAATATCACATCTATTGATATTTCTGTTGAATAAATGATTGAAAAAGTTCATTTTCCTTGTGGTTTTGTTCAAGTAGATCAACTTCATTAATAAGCTCTGGTTCAAAGATGATCAAATGTTTGCTTGTTCAGATATGTTAAAAAAAGCCAACAATTTCCATGGGATGTACTTATTATTTATTTATTTATTTATTTATTTATTTATTTATTTTGCATGACTGTGTATATTCCAGCAGACATATGAGTTTGAGTGTGTTACTCGGATTTGGTTGGATTGTTGTTGTTTTTTTTTGTTTTTTGTTTTTTGTTTTTTACCTTAACCTAGATCAACAATGGAGTGGTAATGAAGCAGAGTTACTGCTATCATCCCAAAGTTGATTATTTTCCAATAACAACATGTAATTTGTTTTATTTATTTAAGAATGATACATTGTACTTTAATCCATTTATAGTTCTGTTTAATGCCATGTTCACAAAACTGAGGAACTGCAAAGCGTAAAATCGTGTCAATCTTGAAAATTGACCTTTTTTTTTTGTTTGTTTGTTTTTGCCAGAGTTCTTCAGGTGAGTGAGGGCGAGAGACACTGACACAGAGCTGAAACTATGCTGTACTTTGGCTGGGTCTTGTTTTGTAAGATCTGATACAACATGTCTGGGTTTTCTGTGTAAGAAAAAAAAAGAAAAAGTAAGATACACATTTATTTTTAAATATATCTCTGTATAATACTTTCACATGAAATATTAAGACAGATAAGAAAACTATGGTGTAGTAAAAATGGTCCCAGCTTACTAAATATCTAAATTTCTTAGATATGTTTCATGTAAGTTTCATCTAAAGACCGAAACTAGAGCACAGTTCAAAGAGCATTACATAACAATGAACTGCATTCATTACTCAAGGAACCACCTTTTGGTTCATGCAATTTAAATTTTCCTCACTTGCTTTATTCCTGTCAAGGTTGATTACAGTAAGTGGGGCGGAAAAAAAAAAGAGCATTTAATGTAACCTATATGGTTATTGACATCGTTATAGACACTGCGCACATTTTTCCCCCCTCAGTCAGTCAACAAGAACACAATTATTTTTACAATTTCTGCAATGTCAGATTTGTACCTGTACCTCAGACGTGAAAAGCTGTGGTGTGAAATGAATTGACGAGGACGTCCACTTGACCCGATTTAATAATATAAAGGATATTTAACTGTTCAGATTATCTACAAGTGTCTCTAACGTTCTTAAACTTTGCAACAAGATTTTCTGAGCTTCACTAAGTGTTAATTGTGAGAATGCTGATAGTTTTGGAACAACTATTTTGCTGAAAGTTTTTATCAAGGGTGCCAATAATTCTGAAATTGGCTGTATAATGTATAGTATAGTCATGATAACATTATTATTATTATTATTATTATTATTATTATTATTATTATTATTATTATTATTATTATTATTATGCCAGTAGACTTAACACCAAGTGATGAAAGCATGATGTATATGGTTTTATGTATATTTTTTTTAATATATGTATATATATATATATATATATATATATATATATATATATATATATGAAAGCATGATGTATACCATTTTATGACAAATATTATTCTGTAAAATGATATCTGTAAATTATATATTTCACATTTTGAATTATCCAAAAATTCTGTACAGGAGGAGCTGCTTCATTTGATTTGTTTCTATTAATCTGGATTCATATTTAGAAACACAAATAATCAAATAATCATTTTATAGCCAGAAATTTTTGCTTTAATTAATTATTTAATTTCTTTAGCTTTATATCATCGCTCAGTTCTGCTGGTGCTAGACCTATTCAGTTTTTTTTTTTTTTTTTTTTTAATATATAGGTTATAGGAATGACCTCTTGGCTTTTCCGGTAAATGCGTAAGTTACTGTGACTCTTATTACACATTAGATAAGTACTGTATAGTGGATGAGATTTTCCCACTCGTATAACCTGCTCTTATAAACTGAGGTTATAAAACAGGTCCAAAGTCCACACGGCACTGCACGGAGACAAAAGCGTGAGATGAGCGAGATCGTTCGCTCTTTTCGTCCTGCCACCTCC
Organism: Cranoglanis bouderius; assembly: GCA_023630585.1. Classification (NCBI taxonomy): domain Eukaryota; kingdom Metazoa; phylum Chordata; class Actinopteri; order Siluriformes; family Cranoglanididae; genus Cranoglanis; species Cranoglanis bouderius. The sequence goes on along the minus strand of CM042562.1, from coordinate 17,289,706 downwards.
ACCGGACGCGACTCCTGGTAAAGGTGAGTCCTGCTGGGATCTCCATTTCTCATAGCATGTTTACTCACACAAAAATGAAGGGAACAAAATTTCATAAACAAGGAATTGTTGTTATATTATGTGATATATAATGATGAAATTATTACAAATATGAATTATGTATCATTTATTGATATACCATGTGTAGAAGAGGTATATTTTGGATTTAACATTTATTAATTAATTAATTTATTTATTTATTTATTATCTCAGGAGAACTGGTAACATTGCACAAGATGAAGGGGATTCTTAAAGACAGAACACAAAAGAGTATGTACACTAGCTTTCTGTATATATTTATATTATACCGTATATAATATGCATACATGTATTAAGTCCAATGTATCTGTAATGCTTAAAACATTATATAAATTGATTAATCAGGATTATAACACGTTTTTAGATATTTCCGTTTCCGAAGCTTGATTTAAATCGGTACAGTTCGGTGGATGGCTTTCGTTTTTTTTTTTTGTTTGTCAGTTCTGGCATGGAAAAGTGAAAATGTGAAAATGCAAAAATAATAATACTAATAATCTATAAACTGCATAGAGCACATTTTATACACATTGTAGCCCAAAGTGCTGTAGCGTCATGGAGTAAAACATTAAACAATAAAAGGTAATGTAATATAACTTACAGGATCAAACAAATGATGAGGCGAAAATATAAATGCAAAGAAGAATAAAAGATAAAAAGAAAATGCTTGCCCTATCATATTGATATCGCAAGTTCGAATCCTGACGATTCACAGCTATCCGTGACTGGGAATTCAAGAGCGCAAATTTGCCTATGCTCTATGGATGGGCGTGGTATACTCTCTCTCCCCTGTCAATCAGACAGACACTAGCCAATCGTGGCCGTCTGTGAGCTCGTGGATGCAGAAGACGGCCTTTCCTGTGACTGTGTCCTATGCAAGTCTTGTATCTATCTAGATTAAAACTGAAAACTCCCTTTAAGGAACTCCCCTTACCCAATACTAATGCAATAAATATCATAAGAATAATATTAAGAATGGGAATTTGGTGGCTGACCTTCTGTCTGTGGCAGAACTGAATGCTGTGATCAACGTGGAGATGCAGAGCCACTCGATCGGAGCGGTGCGCTGGAATCTTCCGGAAGAAACGGTGCAGGTTCACAGCTCAGCTCCCAGTGGCCCTTCCAAGAACAGCAAGAGCACCTCTTCACGCTCACAGGTAAACACCAAGACCCTGTTTTCTCTTTCCTCTGGTCAAGATATGTTTCAGATCTAGGGAGGCCTACAAAAGGACTGCAGTGGGGACGTAGTCTTGTAGGAGTCCAATTCAGTGCTACATGGAGATCGGTGGTCCCAAAGGGGTCTAGAAGGGTACGTCAGGGGGATTGTGGCCTCACAGGTGTTTGTTAAGGTTATGTAGAGGTTTCTAAAGGAACTGTGGTTATGTAGATGTTCTTTAAGGTACTGCCAGGCTCAGTGCTCCCATAAAGGTTGGCTCCCATAAAGTACTGCAGGAGCTCAGTGGGGTTTCTAAAGGTCCTGCAGTTGTATTGTCATCCCTAGAGATTTGAAACGGTACTTCAGGAGGTCTGTCATCCGGAAGGATCCTGGTAAAGTACTGCAGTGGCTCAGTGGTCCCATAGTGGCTTGTATAGGTAATGCAGGTGGACTGTAGACCTGTAGGAGTCTGTCAGGGTACTTCAGGGGGTTTGTGGTCCCATAGGTATCTGTTAAGTTACTGTAGGAGTTTCTAAAAGTACTGAAAGGGGACTGTGGTTACCTGAAGATCTGGAAAGTAACTTCACAGGGTATGTGGTCTCATAGAGGTTCTTTGATGTAAAGCAGGGGAAGAGGTCTCATAGGGGTCCATTAAATGTACTACAGAAGTACATGTTTACCTAGACATCCATAAAGGTATTGCATGGGGACTGTGGTCCCATATTGATTGTAAATGCACTGCAGGGTCTCAGTGGTAATGTAGGCACTTGGAAAGGTTCTGCACAAGGTCTGTGCTTCTGCATGGAGTTCTGTAGTGGGTCTGTGGTACGCTAGAGATCTGGAAAGATACTTCAGGAGCTTTGTAGAAGTCCCAAAGAAGATTTGTGGTCCTACAGGGGCTCGCTATGGTGCTGCAGTGGGTCAGTGGTTCTGTAAGAGCTGGTAAAAGTACTGCACGATCTTGTTCAGGTCCATACAAAGTACTGCAGGGGGTCTGTGGTCCCTGGTATGGAATGAGTTAGATTAGACATTATATCAGATATTATAACCTTGAAGTTATATTTCCTTGCACGAATTGGTAAATATTATTTAATAGCTTCTCTTTCACGTCTGTGTCTGTGTTCTCTGTAGCAAAGACATCATCAGCAGAGCCTGAAAGACCTCCGGAGCCTGCAGGAGTGCATTGACTTTCTCAACAACTGGAAGTTACAGGTGGCGCAAGTCTGTAAGGTGAGACAGAAGAAGAAACCCTGGGGAATGAGTTTCTCTTGTCCTGTGGTTATAATTCCAGGAAGTATTACAACACAAACTCTGAGACAGAGGTCATGTAAAGCAATAAGAAGAGAAATATCCATAAAGATTTGTGCTGATATTGCATGACTGGGGTTTTCCTTCGCTCGCTTCCTTATTTCTTTATTTCTCTGGTGCTGAAGACACAAGTGTATGACTCCAACAGGAGCTCCCTAAGTGAGAGCTCTGAGATTTTATGTATTCATAAAGATTAGTCATAGCTTTATGCATTCCTCATGGTTTCTGGGTGAGAAAAAGGAAAATGCTCAGAGCATGTACAGTGCGGTGAAAAAGTATTTGCCCCCATCCTGATTTCTTCTGTTTTTGTGTAAATGGCTTTAGATCTTCAAACAAAATGCAACATAAAACAAAGGCAACCTGAGTAAACACACGATACAGTTTTATTTTATTTTATTTTTTATTGAAGCAAAAATAAAACATTATCCAACACCTGTCACCAATGTGAAAAACCCCTTAAACTTAAAATCTGGTTGTGCCACCTTTAGCAGCAACAACTGCAACCAAACGCTTCCGATAACTGGAGATCAGTCTTTCACTTACTTCTAGGACTAGGACTTACTCCTATACATTGGACTGTTGTCTTGCTGCATAATCCAGTTGCGTGTGAGGTTGAACTTATGGACTGAAGACCGGACATTCTCCTTTAGGATTTTCTGGTAGAGAGCAGAATTCATGTTTCCCTCAAAAGTTGCCCAGGCCCTGAAGCAGCAAAGCATCCCCACACCATCACACTTCCTCCACCATGCTTGACCATAGGTATGATGTTCTTTTTGCGGAATTCTGTGTTTGGTTTACGCCAGATGTAACGAGACCTCTGTCTTCCAAACAGTTCCACTTTCGACTCATCGGTCCACAGAACATTCTCTCAAAAGCTTTGAGTGTCATCAAGGTGTGTTTTGAGAAAATTCAGATTCAGCTTTAATGTTCTTCTGGGTTAGCAGTGGTTTTCACCTCGCCACTCTTCCATGGATGCCATTTTTGCCCAGTGTCTTTCTGATAGTGGAGTCATGAACAGTGACCTTTATTGATGCAAGAGAGGCCTGTAGGTCCTTCAATGTTGTCCTTGGCTCTTTTGTGACTTCCTGGATGAGTAGTCGCTGTGCTCTTGGAGGAATTTTGGAAGGTCGGCCACTTCTAGGAAGGTTCAATACTGTGCTGAATTTTTTTTTTTTAAATTTGGAAATAATGGCTCTCACTATGGTTCTTTGGAGTCCCAGAGCCTTTTAAATGCTTTGTTGTAAACCCTTCACAGACTGATGTATTTCAATCACCTTCTTCCTCATCATTTCTGGAATTTCTTTCAACTTTGGCATAGTGTGTTACTGGGTAAGACCTTTTAACCAACTTCATGCTGTTGAAAAAGTTCTATTTAAGTGTTGATTTGATTGAACAGTGTTTGCAGTAATCAGGCCTGGTTGTGTCTAGTCCAGCTGAACCCCATTATGAATGCATCTGCATTTTCACATAGGACCAGTTGGTACTGGATAACTTTTTTGCTTCAATAAATAACATTATCATTTAAAAACTGTATTGTGTGTTTACTCAAGTTGCCTTTTGTATTATCTTAGATTTTCTTTTAATTTCTGAAACAATTTAGTATGAGCTATACACAAAAACAGAAGAAATACTTTTTCACCGCACTGTAAAAGATGCAGTTACTATATAACGGCATAAGCCATGAATGAATATTTATATCACATTTAAAAAGGAAAAATCTAAATCCTTGTTTTTGTTTTTTTTTTAATGATAAACATTATTGGAACGTTGAGGTCATAAGAGCCTGGTGCTGTCATTGATTATTTTCCTATAACAGCGTGTTAAATTTTAAACCTGAAATATTTACTATTAGCTATTAATATCTATTAAGTACTCTGTACACTAATAACAGTCCATGTAACTACTGTATTTGTATAGTATTTGTCATTATTTAAATTTCGTAGTTGTAAGGTTAAATCCGTTTTGTTATGAGAGCGTATAATTTATTGCTCGCGTGCAATCTAACACTTGAAAAGTTTATTGGAGTCTGATAAACCGTCTCGCTGGACACGATTTATGGCCAGGTGGTTGTATAAAAGCTGCCAACGCTGATTATGAAAAGAGGTCATCTATCTAGATTACACGTTTGTAATTCTGTAAATCCTGAATACTTAATGCACGGAGTCACATTTTAGACAGATATGTGGCAGAAAAACATGCAGAGAGAGATAGAGGAAGATATAGGGTGAAGTTAGACCTTCACGTTCCTGGAAAATGAACCAATAACAACATAATAATGTACGGCTGGATACGTGTGTTGTGACTGCAGAAGGGAAGCGATGGCGGAGAGGAATGTGCTTCAGGCACGTCAGATCGACACGAAGACCCCCGAACCGAGCGCAGTCTGGAGGAGAGCCGCAAACTCATCCTGCAGTGGGCTGATGAACTCAAGAGCGTCGACAAGGTCAGAGGAAGTGATGAAGGCTGAAATCTAATATCTATCAACAGTTTGACTATGAAATGCAAATAATGCTGATCCTGATATCTGTTAGGTATCTAAAGAGAGCCCGTGGCTGCAGGAGAGGTTCAAGTGTAATGAGGATGATGAGCAGAAGAAGGAGGAGCATGGAGAAGTGGTGCAGCAGAGGGTCATGGAGTGGGCCAAAGAGCTTAAGAGTGTCTCAGAGGTGAGCGAGATTAAAGACGTCCTAAAGGAACCCTTAACCTATACGCTGAGTTACTCAACAATTAATCAGCTGATCTTGGCAGCTTTACAAAACATCATAACAAGGCTGTTATTTCTTTAACCTGGCAAACAGCCCAACTGTTTATCGGTTCTTTTTCCACTCAGAGCTGTGGCATGCTGGGAGATGAGCTGCCTCAGATGCTTCGTCTGCTCGGTCTGAGGAAGAAGAGGCTCGTTTCTTTGATGCCGCTGCTCGAGTTCATCACCTGGTCCTTACTGAAGGACGACAGCAAGGTAACGAGTGTCGTCTTCTCCTTTAGTTACAGTGTGAAGTTATCAAACACAAGACAACCAACTAACTGACACTAGTCATTTTTTTGAACAATTTGCATACGAGTGCAAAAGTTTGCGCGCCCTTTGAAGAAAATGAAACTTCACTTGAAAAAAAAGAAAAAGTACGTCTTAGCAATATAGTCGAATTCATCCTGTATAAGGTTACAATAAACCAAATATAAGATTATTAAGCATATTTCTAGACCTTTCTTGACATATTTTCCAGCTTGAAGTAGTCTTGGCACAAATAGTCTTTTTTTAATTCTAATTTTAAGCATTTATTTCTTACAAGAGGTAAAATTATCTAAGAAAACGTAAAGCTTGAAATGTGTCAATTAAAAGCGTCTATACACATGCTGAAAAGTCTCATATTTGATCTAGAATAATCTATAACTATATTCAAAAAATGTTCTCACATTCAAGATATTTTCGCTTGCTGACGTCATTTTTGTGCAGTGTATCAAGATGCTAATAATTGTAAATAAATAAATAAATAAACAACAAAGTGATGAAAATGGCACAAAAAAAGTTTAAAAGTTTGCTTTCTCAAATAAAATAAGATCATTTAAATAAAATAGATTAATTAAATAAATTTAAAAAGCATATAAACAATTTAATGATTAATGGTTTTAAAAATTCGATTTTAATAATTAGTAATTAATAAATAAACCATTTAATACCTAACATAGAGTGTATATACTGTATAGACTATGGGCTTTGTGTGACAGCTGAATGGCTGTGTGTGCAGGGTGAAGCTGAGTGAAATTTATTTGAGTTTTATGACGCACACGTTTGTCAGTTTATTGCGGTTATGCATGATAAAGAAAAAGATAAGCTCGCTCCTGATTGCTAGGAAACGGTGGTTGAAGTTCAGTGCTGAGTCTTTCTGCATGCAGGCTGAATGAGAGCTTTAATACGACACCGACCATCTGACCCCGGATGATACACGGATGATACAGTACATGATAAGATACTGTATAGTATGTACAATCATGCAGGTCATTTAAAACAAAACAAAACAAAACAAAACAAAAAAAGATTCCATTCAAAGCATATGAAACAACAACTGAAGGGTGTAATAAAAATAAATAAAAAATTATGAACCAGGTCAGCAGAAAGGTTTCTTACGTGCTCTCGTGTTGTTTCATTAACGCAGAACGTGGTTTCTCAGCTGTGGCTTTCGGCAAAGCAGCGCTCCTGGGAGGCAGGTGAGAAAATAGAAGGCTCTCGTGTTAGCTATGATTATTTATCATTTTAAAAGGAATACTCCAGCGTTCTTCAGATGAATTGTCTATCAGAAAACGTGACATGTTTTCCTGAAGTGATTAATTCCTCTTATACCGCAGCAGTTTGATACAAACAACGTAAAGATACAGCTTTACCTCTGACTGTTACAAAATGGCGGACACTTCCATCCTTCCATAAATGATAAATAAACATCTCCTCACAGAAAACTTCACCGTATCAATGATTACACGGGTTTTATGATCCGTGTACGAAGGAGCTGTCACTATAGAAACCATAACGTATTCATATAAACCTGTGATTTGCGGCTGCGCTACTGTCAGAGCTGCTGTTATGGAAAATTAATCGACACCTTCTGACCAGAATCCAACAGCGCTGTGGTACAAACTAATCGAACGTATCATCATCTGGCTCAAAAATTCCCGGAAGAGCTCTAAAATGTTGTTTCACCTGAACGTTTGGATCTGATCGATGGAGTTTAGCCACTGTTCTTAGACTTCCATGATAACCACTTCACAGCACTCTAGCAACCACCTTGCAACACCATACCAACCACCTGGGATACCATAGTAACCATCTAGTACCACCTAGCAACACCATAGCAATCACATAGCAACCGAACTATCAGCCACCTAACAAAACCTCAGTAACCTCAGAGAAAGTACCTATCAACACCCTAGCAACCACCTGGAACACCCTAGCAACCACCTAGCAACACATTAGCAACCCTTTAGCCATACTGGGGGAATTAGTGAACGTTTTAAGCTTTAGAAATATAGTTTTTGTTTGAAAGATGAAGTTGAAACCGAAGTTCTTTCTGACTTCTGTTTCTTTTTTCTTTTTTTTTTCTGAGACAGGCACACAACAATACATCCCCAACTCCGGTAGGTTTCACCAGATATTGTAGAAATGATGTATGTTAATAATAATAATAATAATAATAATAATAATAATAATAATAATAATAGTGTGTGTGTGTGTGTTCATCTGAGTAATCTTTTGTGTTTCGTATTCTCTAGTGTGGACTTGGATCACCAGCGCATCAGGTATGTTTCTGACAACAACATACAGTATAAAAATAAAAAAAGAAAGTACTATTTCTTGACATAATTTAAACCTGTTGCTAACTTCCACTCTGTTCTCTACGTACCCCCAGTCGATGTTACCCTCGACCCGTTGACGGCCCACCCCTGGCTGCTGCTCTCCGACGATCAGAAGAAGGTTCGGGAGGGTTTGGAAGAAGCCGACCTGCCGTACAGCCCGCAGCGCTTCGACAGCTGGGCGTGCATCCTGGGCTGGACGGGCTACACGAGAGGCCGCAGCTACTGGGAAGTGGATTTAGCAAACAACGGCTACTGGAGAGTCGGAGTCACCACCGCGTCCTCTAAGAGGCACGGCCGCTTCCCCATGAAGCCTTCGAAGGGTTACTGGGTGCTGTGGAGGAGCACACGACAATTCTACGCCTGCACGGACCCCGAGACGCCGCTGCCTCTCATGCTGGTGCCCAAGAAGATGGGAATATACATCGACTACGAGGAGGGCCAGATCTCTTTCTACAACACGGAGAACAAATCGCACATCTATACCTTCACGGGGCATTTCCGCGGGAAGCTCTACCCTCTCTTCGCCCCGCTGGACGGGAGGACTGTCATGACGGTGTCCTGTCCTGAAGACGACAGCGCTTCGTGAATTATTTAAGTTGTACATAACACTGAACACTTTATCGGCCTTTGCCAAATTCAGCATCGATTTCAACACAGTAGCATTATTTAATATATTTATGATGTCTGTTTGTCTTAAAATATTGTATGCATGCACTATACTTTCTGACTTTCTGACTTTCTATCCGTGTTCGTTTATTATCGTGATTGCTGCTAGACTGCACTTTATTTTACAATTATTATGTCTTCATGAACTTTATTGCACCAGGGTGTGCATATTATATCTATATGTGGTAAATATATATTTTTAAAAAAATCATATTTTTCATATTGGACATGATTGTAAGCAGAGGAGAACTGATAGTAACGCATGTTGAGTTTTGTTTTATTAGAAATCTGTTTGCTTTATTATTAATTAATAGCATTTAAATGCATATTCTGAATATATTTTGAGGATATATATTTTTTTCCATCGATTAATGAAGTCAGTAATGTATATAATAAGATATATACATGTAAACACTTTCTTTCATACTATACAAATTTAATAAAACAACCCCTTCACTTCTTTTAACATGGATACGAAGTTTAATCTGACACGTCTTTAATCTGACCTAACCTAATCTGGTGTTGAGGAAGAAATCATGGGATTGAGACACTGACATGATTTCAGGATTTCATCTCAGACAGCTGAAAGGACATTTTATGAACAGCTCATAACAGAAGCCAATGTTTTAGCACGTTTATTTAATATATGGCTTCATCCTGACACACTCACGTAAGACACGTTATTCACTGTCAGTGCATGTGGAAACCAAGTCTAAGCTCAGTATCAGCGTGTTGATCATCAAAACAGGCTAATGTTTTACTCCAGAATTATTAGCACCCTTCATTTGAATAGGCCTTCTTGAGAGCAAGACACAAAATGGAGCTCCTTAACTTCAGCACGTCATCACTGGTACTACAACAGGAATCATGTGCTGTTGTCATATGACAACAAAAGCAAAAGATTTGGCCATGAACACCACGATCATGGTCACGTTTGTTGAAAAAGGGGAGGAACATCTGCCAAGCGTACTGGAAAACATGAAGGTGGATCATTGATCATTGATCAGCTTTGGGGCGTTTTTGTGGCTTTTGTACCAGGATATTTTAGCCGTATCTACCAGGAAGTTAAGAGTTGTCCGTATATGAAACTTTCAACAAGACAACATGCGTCCAAATCAACAGAGAAACGGTTGTGGGACATAAAATCGATGTTCTATCATGACAAACTCATTCTCTGGATTTGAACAATATATTCAAGCCTAGGAATCCAAGACAATCCAAGGCAATGTCCAAGGCAAGTGTCTCCAACGTTCTTCAACATTACAGGAAGATACTCAGCACCGTTATTCGCTCCAGTGGAGGGTTCACCAAACATTAATCATGGAACAACAATAGCTTCAAAACCCAGAAAAGATCATATATATATATTTATTTATTTATTTATTTATTTATTTATTTTCTTGAAGGGTGCCAATATTTTTGGAGCTGACTGAAAAGTTTTAAAACACTGGTGGCTCCATGGGTTTCACACACAGCCAGGGCCCGTGGGACTCGCAGTCACACGCAAACACACTTCCATCCCCTCTCAGATCTGCGCAGTCTCTGTGCTCGGAGTCCCACTGCACATTTATGCTAAACACACACACACACACACACACACACACACACACACACACACACACACACACACACACACACACACACACGTATATAGTTGTGGATTGTCCACGAAACAAGTTCCCTCTTATTCTCACTTACGTTATAGCAGCTATAAACAGTCGTTCCCTCCCCAGCCTCTCTTCTTTCCCTCTCTCGCAGTTAATACGACTTTCCTGACCGTTACAAAGCACTGACACTGGAGACTCCTTCCATTGATACTAAACATCTTTGCTAAATAACTACACGTTTTCTTAATCTTTATATTACGCTGTCTTATTATAGTCTGTCATACAAGTCCCTGTGCGTTGTTACTACAGAAAAGATAATGTATTTAGAACGAGAGAGTTAATATAAACCTCTGATTTATCCACAACAAATTAAACTGTGGTATAAACCCATATAAGGAAATATACTGCTTTACACTTAATGTGACATCAATCAAACCTAATCTCAAGAAAATGTCAAATGACTCAACGTTGGATATTTAATTAGAAGATACTTACAACCTGTGGTTTTGTAACAGTGCTCCATCCTGCCACGCCCACACACCTTCCACCTGTGCATCAGTGAGGCCGAGCCAGAGAAACGGCGTCTCTGAAAACCTGCTCAGCTGACTGACGATAAACTCCTGTAATATCAAGACCTGCATTCATTTTTTTTTAATAGAAAATAAATTTTTTGAATAGTTTAGACATTAGTTAGAATTGTTTAGAAGTCATTTCGTGCATGTTTATATATAGTTTCATAGTTATTTGCTAGCAATTAAGCTAGTAGAAGAGGCGGAGCTTTCTGAATCAATAGGAAACATGATTGACAGCTGAGTAGGCCACTGAGATGCCTCGCTGTCCTGATTGGCTGGATGATAATGGTCCACGTCACGGGTTTTGTGTTTGATTTACAGAATGTGGGACGTCACAGAGACCAGAGTTTCTTATCTATGCAGATACTTTACTGAGGAAAACTTTACAAGATAAAATTAGATTAAAATTCTGACTTAAAAATCACTTACCGCTTCTTTAATCTATGTTTTGTTGGTGTGGGTGAAGGTTTCCATTCCACACATGCAGGAGCCACACCTGATTCCACCTGTATAATCAGTTGAGTTTGGCTTTCAATAGACTCGGGTGCGGCTTCTGCTTGGTTGAAAGTGGAAACCTGAACCCAGCCCTTTCCGGATAAGATCGGACACACCTGGTCCAATGTCTAACTAAAGAGTCCTAACTAATCAGTCCTCATTTCGTCTCGCTCCGTTGTTTCTTCTGATCTCTAACACAAATGCTGATCAACTTTTGATTCGTTCTTACCATCTCAGCTTCATGCTGAATGATGGCCAGGCTGGCGTTGTGCCGGGTACAGTATTCCAAACTCTCGGCCCACTTACGGTCTTTCTCCAGTCCTGCCGAGATGAAGTAGCAGTGACCCTTAAACCTGCGCCACATCTTCGGGCAAAGCTGGCATCGAGGGTCTACATGACCCAGAGAACAGAAGAGACATGAAGGGATGTAAAACTGTAAATGGACCCAGCTGAAAGATAACTGTCCTGGGTGGAGTGTGTGAAATAATAATAATAAATTATGTGATAATAATAATAATAATAAAAATAATAATAATAATAATAATAATAATAATAATAAACCAAGCAACTAAAGCTGAGGATTCAAAGACCATATATAGAGGTGTACCATGTATTAATGGTGTGGGTGCCAATAATTTTGAAACTGGTGTTTCAGAAGACGAAATTGTAAGCAAAATCCAAAAGATCATTCACCACAGGTATTATTCATAGGCATTTTTACTCATTTTTATAATTTAAATATACATCAATAAACAGGCAACTGAGTGTGTATTAACAATACATTGTAAATATAATTTATAATATTCATATTATTGTGGTTTTTTATATACAGGGAAATATATGGATTGTACTAACCAGAAGCTTATTATACATTTCACATATAACATGATTAGATATGATGTATATTCGGTTTCCGTTATGTATTGCAATACATACAGTACGCACTGTGCGTGAGATACATGGCACAGAAATGTATTATTTATTTTGTTATTTTTGTACCTGCAGTGATGTTGTGCAGGAGCGTCGTGAGTCTCTGGATTTCTGCATGAAGCTGTAATTTCTCTCTGTCTCTGCTCTTGTCACTCACACAAACTGGGTTCGTCTTTAGGTGTCCGGATTCTCCAGCATTTACCCTCAGCACTGCAAAAAGATAAAAAGAAAAGAAAGAAAGAAAACATGCTATCGGAAGAACGAACACCCCATGATTTTGGAGAAAATATACCTCTATTTTATATGTTAGCAAGAAATTAAAAATGAAATGTATCCTGTAATAAGACAACAATAATAAAACAATAAGGCAACATACAAATTTGAAAATTGTTATTTTAAAAAAAAGGCATAAAGTAATATTTAGTGTTGCGCATACAGAAAGGAAGATATTATAATTTAGATTTTTAAAAATGTATTGTTTTACTATACGTAATAATGAAGTGAACTCTGTGAAACCAAACACACTAAATTGTTTGTTGATTAAAACAATTTTGTCTTTCTCACTTTGCTCTAAAGGCGTGCAGACGTTCACACTACGGTTTCAATTATTTCAGCTCAGCTGTAAGGAGAAAGTAATATTGAAATGAAAATAATATTTTAATTTATGCTACTGGACCATTACTTTCTTTTTACTAATTAAAAACAAATCCTGTAAAATTACGGTAAAATCCTGGCAGCAGGGTTTCCAGTTGTGTGCCGTAGTTTTTTTTTACGGCGTCTATACCGTATTCTGAATGACCAGTTTCTTACCATTCTAATAAAATACATTTAAAATGCTAATGTTAATTACGCAACACATTAAAGGCGAAATAATGACAATAATGCACATAAGGCTACATTTAATAAATATAACAGGATTTTTTTTTTTTTTTAAATGTTCAGATCGTATGTATCCAAGTATATTATTTATTAAATAAATGACAACACAATCACAACCTCGGAGTAAAAGTTGTCTGACCAATAATCCGGCAAAAGTTCATTTGCAGCTTAACATAAGTACATGTAAACAGGAGACATTTTTTTTTTGGATGAGGTCAGTAAAATGCGACTAAAACGTCCCTTTAAAAACCAAAATACAATTTTTTCATTTGTTTTAAAAAACAAAATTGTCCAAAATCCAAAATTCTTTATAAATTTGTGTCTGCACACATACTACCAGTGAGTGCATTAGTGTGAGCATGTGAAAACTTGCTTGCCTAAATGAAGTCCATGAGATTCTTCAGGAGAGTGACCCCCTCAAATAGGCTTGATCCCCCCTGAAGGTCATCAAAACAAGATGGGGGGTGGGGGGGGGTTGGGGGTCTTGAGATTTTCACATACTACTAAGTTTTAATAGTTGAAATTGGTTTGCATTGCTCAGTCTATCTGAACAGACAATGTCAATGTAAATCTGACCAACCCTAAAATGGGTCATACTATTGTCAATGCATGAGAAAGTCCATGAGATTCTTCAGGAGAGTGGAGACACGAGTGTTCTTGTTGACGATTTTACCCGTCTTCTTTGAGACCACCTTGCCCCCAAAATAAATATATTTTGACCTAAAATCTGCAAGCCTTTGCATTCACCTCTATATATTCCTTTAATTAGACATTTCATCTTACTGCACACATGTTAAAACTCAGCACAGCATTATCCGGAAGAAGAGCAAGGATTAATGATCAGAGATAACAAAAAGATAAGATCCAGGGTTTTTTTTATTTTTATTTTATCAGACTTACAAAAGCTGGCACTTGTGATCAAAAGTCCTTTAACTACCGCGATGGTGATAAAGAGAAGGACCAAGCGCATCCACAGCCTGACAGATCCTTTATCAAGCTTATATTCCTTATCTGCAATCATAAAAAAATTGTATTATCCAACGAACAACTCTCGAATTTAAATATACGGTATGTGTATATGAGAGGACGTACCCGGATGCTCTCGAGTACTAGGAGGAACCTCCATCACTCTATGAAGCAGCTCTTATTTTATATCATGATTCATTTTTCTCCCATAATATAAAATAACATAATCCGCTCAGATGTTAGAACAATTATGAAAAGTCATGTAGTCTGAATTCTCCTTCCTCTCACTTACAGTTTCAGCAACACTTCTTTTTCAGGGGGAGGGGTGACAAGTCTATATTTTTCTACTTCTACTTCAACTGTGACAAAAAACTGCAAAAACAGGTGCGAGTGTACAGGAAGCTTCTAATTTTCTGTGAAATGGTAAACCATCACCCACTTTTTGGTTCTGGTACGCATTTCTCAACGCAACTTCCTCCTCCAGACAATTCTGCAGCAGCCTGCATGACTTTACCAACCTGCCTGATAAACAGTAGGAGTCAGGGAACAAAACTCACACCCTGTTGTAGGGCTGTACCGCGACGGTGCTATGTGTATGTGTATCTATTTTGCGCTCCAGATATCTGTATCTGTATCTGTATTCGGATTTGAAGCAGAAATGGGCGTGGTTTGTTAAAAATTATGAATTTTTTTTGCAAAATATTATTTTATATTTTGCGTAATGCATTAGCATTATTCAAGAAACCTCTTTTTTTTTAATTCAGCGATTACTTAGACAGCACACATGGGAACGAAAACATTACAAAAACACTATAAACACCAACAAGGGTACACCTTTTGTACCTTTAGCATGTAGTTCTAAACTGAATATATATATATATCGTGTAGATTTAAAAACAATTTAAGGTACATAATTGGACCTTAAGGGCCACTGATGTGCCTTAAAGTTACATCACATGCACCTTCTTCAGTAAAAGAAACACCACAAATGTCAAAAACAGTTTGCCTCCTATATTTCCGTGAGTGAGTCAGCAATAATACTGTGGGAAGGTTTGTTTACTAATTATGCTGAGAGCAGCTCGATTGGGAATCGGCCATAAAATACAGTATCACGTTATATAGCCACCCGGCTGCAAACATCACGCACACTCATCCATTACAGAGTCATAGCACTGACATTAAAATGGCTTTTATCTTTATACTGTCTCTTATTGTGTTGGTTGACTATAAACCAAGGTTTTTCCATTCACTGTTAAATAAAAAAAAAAGTGAAACTATCTGTGCTATTACTTACTATTCCTCAATCTAATCAAGGGTGTTAATGCCAATTCTTATATAAATAACTATTTCTATTATATTATATTACAGTGCTGTGAAAAAGTATTTGCCCCATCCTGATTTCTTCTGTTTTTGTGTATATCTCATACTAAATAGCTTTAGATCTTCAAACGAAACACAACATAAAACAAAGGCAACCTGAGTAAACGCACAATACAGTTTTTATTTATCATTTTTTTACTGAAGCAAAAAAAGTTATCCAACACCTATCACCAATGTGAAAAACTAATTGCCCCCTTATACATAAAATCCGGTTGTGCCACCTTTAGCAGCAACAACTACAACCAAACTCTTCAGATAACTGGAGATCAGTCTTTCACTTACTTCTAGGACTAGGACTTACTCCTATGCTTTGGATCGTTGTCTCGCTGCATAATCCAGTTGCGCCTGAGTTTCAACTTACGGACTGAAGACCGGACATTCTCCTTTAGGATTTTCTGGTAGAAAGCAGAATTCATGTTTCCCTCAATTATTGCAAGTTGCCCAGGCCCTGAAGCAGCAAAGCAGCCCCACACCATCACACTTCCACCACCATGCATGACCATAGGTATGATGAGCTTTTTGTAGAATTCTGTGTTTGGTTTATGCCAGATGTAACCGGACCCCTGTCTTCAAACAGTTCCACTTTTGACTCATCAGTCCACAGTACATTCTCCCAAAAGGTTTGAGGATCATCAAGGTGTGTTTTGGCAAAATTCAGACGAGCCTTAATGTTCTTCTGGGTTAGCAGTGGTTTTCACCTCGCCACTCTTCCATGGATGACATTTTTGCCCAGTGTCTTTCTGATAGTGGAGTCATGAACAGTGACCTTTATTGATGCAAGAGAGGCCTGTAGGTCCTTTTGTGACTTCCTGGATGAGTAGTCGCTGTGCTCTTGGAGGAATTTTGGAAGGTCGGCCACTTCTGGGAAGGTTCACTCCTTTGCCGAGTTTTTCCATTTGGAGATAACGGCTCTCACTGTGGTTCTTTGGAGTCTCAGAGCCTTTGAAATAGCTTTGCAACCCTTCCCAGACTGATGTATTTCAATCACCTTCTTCCTCATCATTTCTGGAATTTCTTTCAACTTCGGCATAGTGTGTTACTGGGTAAGAGCTTTTAACCAACTTCATGCTGTTGAAAAAGTTCTATTTAAGTGTTGATTTGATTGAACAGGGTTTGCAGTAATCAGGCCTGGTTGTGTCTAGTCCAGCTGAACCCCATTATGAGTACAGTTTCATAGATTTGGGGAATTAGTAACTACGGGGGCAAATACATTTTCACACAGGCCCAGTTGGTATTGGATAACTTTTTTGCTTCAGTAAAAAACATTATCATTTAAAAACTGTACTTTGTGTTTACTCAGGCTGCCTTTGTTTTATCTTAGATTTTATTTTAATTTCTGAAACAATTTAGTATGAGATACACACAAAAACACAAGAAATCAGCAAATACTTTTTCACAGCACTGTATATATGTTTTTGTAATGCTGCAAAGAAAAGTGTGAATACTTTCAGAAAGAAAGAAAAAAAATGATGCATTAAGATGTCAGCTCTGATGCAGGTTATTTGGAGAAAAAAAAAACTGTTAGAAAATGTTATTCATTTTAATCATTATGAACAAAATTATGGAGCTAATGAAAACACTGAATGGTGGAAATAAGCAATAAATTGTATTTTTGAAAATATGTTAATAAATTCTTGAAAGATGTAGGGTAAGTGTACCCATTAATCCCACTTTCAACTCTGTAAAAAAAAAAAAGAGAAAATCATATTTTATGCTGCTCATTATTTTAACCAGTCCAGTGATTTGTTACTTCCCTGACATTTTTTATTGCATACCAATCACATTTGGCAATGTTGAGTTAGCCCCACCCATGTGCATGCTGTCTCAGGGGACCTCACACAACGTCACCCCAAAACTTTGGTGTTTCAGGACTCTCGAGAAATCAAGACATTTCTACAATTTTCAGCCATTTCTTTGATACGTACATTGATATTATGTCAAATAAGAGATAAATGTATTGTTTTTTGTGTATGAACAAATAGTACTTCTACTATCATTTTATATCATTTTCCTTTCAGTGGAAAGATGAGTTTTATTAGCTTGAGCACACAGCTAATCTCAAAGTCAAACCATTAGCCTTTCAGAAAGATAGACTGCCAATGAATTAAGCATGCATTAAATGTTTTGTGATTCATTTTACATTAATTTACATAAATTGTTTTGTAGAGCAGATTATTTTCAGAAATGAACTTTTTTTTTTTTTTTTTAAAGATTGGCTTAAATGGTACAGCTCCACAAAATGCATGTAAATTATAGCCAACACAAAACTAACCTTGAATAAAAAATACTTAACATTTCTTAACTTGGGCACAATGAAAATCACTATGATGCTTAGTCCCCAGTATATTTAAGCTTCATGCATGCCTTTGTAAACATATCTTACATTTGTAAAGGAAAACATTGTCTTTTTTTCACCATTACTCACTGTGGAACCATTTAAGCCCACCTCATGTGTTTCAATGAGGAATCCCTCTAAATTACGAACTTTGATCAATTTTCTGAGTGAAACTGTTTAATAACAACATTGCTTTTACCTTACCTTACTTCCTACCTTAATTTACAACTATATTTAGATAGGCCTACAAATTACACACTGTGTAGCACCATTATATAATAGATGTCTGCTAATGTGTATCATTTGTTTTCAGTGAGAAAATGACTTTGCGGGAGAAGATTGAAGATGTTGAGCGCACGTTTATCCTTCGCAGGGCGAACCTGGAGGGTGCTAGAGAACCTCTACAAACAGAAACTTAAATCAATGAAATCAGCTCAGTAGCAAAAGTAACAAAATGCAAACAAAAAACAGTAATTGCAAATGGTTGCATTCTTTGTTCGTGAAGTGTTCTGCTTTGCATACTGTAGGCCTATGTTTTTCATGTTGAATGCTATTGGTACAGGTGATGAGCGCTAGCAACTATTAGTAAATATATGTTTTGTATATATATATATATATATATATATATATATATATATATATATATATATATATATATATATATATATATATATATATATATATATATGTTTTACTTCTTTAAAAGTCAATAAATTTTTATATTTTGTGAATCATTCATGATTGTGAACACATGTGGGCTTAAATGGTGCCAAAGTTCCAATTAGGCCCGTGCCAGACTTCTGACTTTATTCATACAATATCTTAATTTTATATTCTAAAACGTACATCAACTAATTAATACAATTTCAAATGAGAGGTAAATCTTGCATTTTAACAAATGATTTTTCTTACAAACCATGTCAGTATCTATGAAAAAAACCTAGACTTGGTAAAAACCTAGATTTTGGTGGGCTTAATGGGTACACTAATGGGTACACTTACCCTAAGCTTTGTATATTAACATTTTATTTATTTTTTTTTTTTTTGCCATTAAAAATTTTTTTTGTATATATTTGTTTTACAAATTTACGACATTTTCTCATTTCTAAAATGTACAAGTGCACTAATAATCACTTTTAGATCAGTTAAATAACAAGAAAAGCCTCAAACCATTAATATCACGAATGTCACACAATTCTTTAAAATTTTATTTTATATAGGTATTTATGCTTTAATGTGTTTATAGAGTGTAGTTTTGTCGTCCTTCGTTTCCCTGCTGTTAGGAAATTGTCACCTTTTTTTTTTTGTAAATCTGTTTAAAACTTTTAATTAAATTAAAAATAAATAAATCGTTCTACAGCTTGTGACACAATGCTGACGTTAATCAATATGGCGGAACCCTTCAGCGTTCGTTTAGCAGTTAATGCTAAATGTCACTTTAGTTGTATGTAGCCTTTGTTTTAGTAATTCACCAACATTTCTGACTGAAATGTTAATATTCCTGATGGTTTCGTCTAGTTTTCACTGTCACTCTGCCTTTACATTGTTTATATAAAAAGCTTAAAAGTGATGTTCTAGCTAGTAGCTAAATCGTTAGCCTTATACCCAGTGTCCATATTTCCCGTTGCTTAGCAACAGAGTTCCCACGACTTTAACCACTGGCTAGTGACTGAAGAGTCATAAAAGCCAATAAATATAAAATTAATCATTCAATTAAATATTGTTTTTTGTATTTTTTGTTAAATTGGTTTAACTAATCAATTAAAAATGTTAACCGTATTTTTAAGTGTTCAAACGATTTATATTCCTGCATTTTCTGTGACAATTTCAAATCGCAGGTTGTTGTGGTTTACAGTATGATCTATTCTCAAGTGATAAAGCTCTCTCATTAAAATTTTTTTTAAAAATTATTTTACGGAAAAAATATTTAAAAACACGGAAAATATCGACGGCAACTGCTGGAAAATATAATATAATTATACTTTATCAGATTGTTCGAATAATATAAAGACATTTATTTAGTAGAATGGAGCGACATCTAGTGGATAAGAGCTGTTACTGTCATCCAGAACCCAAGTCAACATTATAGAATAGCACAAGACATGAGTGCACATGTAAACAAACACAAATACATGTGCAAATTACAGAAATTTGATCAAACTTCATGGTAATGTCTTTACTTTGGACTTAATGGGATGTGGAAACTGGATCACACTCCATATTTCTTCTGCCCACACATTAAAACCACAAAACTGCCCACTATGCAGTTATAACCACTTAAACTGAGGAAAGAGATGAGGAAAAATCTCAGGTTCCTGTAGACAACAATTATAAAATCTTGCACGTGTGGTGATATTTCAAAAACAAATACACAAAAAGCTGGTAAAAAGTTTATATATTGTTGTTTAAATCGCATCAAATTGTTTATGTTTGCCGCAAGAAGACGTGCCTTCTGTATCATTAAGAAAAGTGTTAACTAGAGAAGACACTGATACCCAGGACCAGGTCAATACCAGCAATAAAATGATGTATTGGATATCAGAAATTGATCAAATCCTGTAGCAAATAGAGACGACTGTAATTGGGTTTGGGATTTTGAAATGTATACATATGAAGAGATTTGATTGCATTTCTTTTTGTTGGGATTGTTAATACTTTATATTTATACTGTATACTTTATTATTTTTGTAATGTAAGTGATTTTATTGTGTGAAAGCTGCAGTTTTTGTGTAAGTCATGTTTAACTATGTATATTTTTTGTAAGTGCTTCAGTTACAAAAAAAAAATCTTTAAAATCTTTAAAGCTTAGTAGTTTTTAAAGAATAAAGACAATGGATGATTATTGATTTGGTTGATACTTCAGCATCGGTATCAGTATTGGAAAAGGAAAAGTGGTATTGAGCCATCTCTAGTCTTAACTAATCATCTTAGTAGCTGAGAATGTTTTACATTATAGGCCCCAGATTTAATCAGTTCACTTAATTAATTAAATGTAATCAATAATCAATGCCTCGAGCAATAGACAATTATTATTTTTTATTTTTAATATGTAATTAATATTATTTTATCGTCATTCAAGTGCTTTATATATATATATATATATATATATATATATATATATATATATATATATATATATATATATATATATATATATATACAGGTGCATCTCAATAAATTAGAATGTCGTGGAAAAGTTCGTTTATTTCAGTAATTCAACTCAAATTGTGAAACTCGTGTATTAAATAAATTCAGTGCACACAGACTGAAGTAGTTTAAGTCTTTGGTTCTTTTAATTGTGATGATTTTGGCTCACATTTAACAAAAACCCACCAATTCACTATCTCAACAAATTAGAATATGGTGACATGCCAATCAGCTAATCAACTCAAAACACCTGCAAAGGTTTCCTGAGCCTTCAAAATGGTCTCTCAGTTTGGTTCACTAGGTAAGCCACAAACATTCATTGCCAAAGAAGCTGGCTGTTCACAGAGTGCTGTATCCAAGCATGTTAACAGAAAGTTGAGTGGAAGGAAAAATTGTGGAAGAAAAAGATGCACAACCAACCGAGAGAACCGCAGCCTTATGAGGATTGTCAAGCAAAATCGATTCAAGAATTTGAGTGAACTTCACAAGGAATGGACTGAGGCTGGGGTCAAGGCATCAAGAGCCACCACACACAGACGTGTCAAGGAATTTGGCTACAGTTGTCGTATTCCTCTTGTTAAGCCACTCCTGAACCACAGACAATGTCAGAGGCGTCTTACCTGGGCTAACGAGAAGAAGAACTGGACTGTTGACGAGTGGTCCAATATCCTCTTTTCAGATGGGAGCAAGTTTTGTATTTCATTTGGAAACCAAGGTCCTAGAGTCTGGAGGAAGGGTGGAGAAGCTCATAGCCCAAGTTGCTTGAAGTCCAGTGTTCAGTTTCCACAGTCTGTGATGATTTGGGGTGCAATGTCATCTGCTGGTGTTGGTCCATTGTGTTTTTTGAAAACCAAAGTCACTGCACCCGTTTACCAAGAAATTTTGGAGCACTTCATGCTTCCTTCTGCTGACCAGCTTTTTGAAGATGCTGATTTCATTTTCCAGCAGGATTTGGCACCTGCCCACACTGCCAAAAGCACCAAAAGTTGGTTAAATGACCATGGTGTTGGTGTGCTTGACTGGCCAGCAAACTCACCAGACCTGAACCCCATAGAGAATCTATGGGGTATTGTCAAGAGGAAAATGAGAAACAAGAGACCAAAAAATGCAGATGAGCTGAAGGCCACTGTCAAAGAAACCTGGACTTCCATACCACCTCAGCAGTGCCACAAACTGATCACCTCCATGCCACGCCGAATTGAGGCAGCAATTAAAGCAAAATGAGCCCCTAGAAAGTATTGAGTACATGTACAGTAAATGAACATACTTTCCAGAAGGCCAACAATTCACTAAAAATGTTTTTTTTATTGGTCTTATGAAGTATTCTAATTTGTTGAGATAGTGAATTGGTGGGTTTTTGTTAAACGTGAGCCAAAATCATCACAATTGAAAGAACCAAAGACTTAAACTACTTCAGTCTGTGTGCATTGAATTTATTTAATACACGAGTTTCACAATTTGAGTTGAATTACTGAAATAAATGAACTTTTCCACGACATTCTAATTTTTTGAGATGCACCTGTATGTGTGTATATATATATATATATATATATATTTATTTATTTATTTATTTATGTATGTTATATTATTTTAGGCTACCATTCAAACATAGGTGTGTAGATATACATTAAAAATAAAAAAATTCAGATGCTTTGTGATGGTTAGGGGAAATCTACATCAACTTTTCAGTTTGAATTTTAATTATGAAAAATAAAAGCTTTTACTTCCATTTGCCCCTTCCAAGATGGCGCCGAGTTAATCTAAATAAATCGATAGCAAAAAACAAACAAACAAACAAACAAAAAGACCCAGCTTGCTCAGGACTCTTAGGTCTTATTCAGATTCACTGTATGAACACTTTTCCAACCTTATGTACATTTAACCTACATACCATTTTTTTTGACAGTTTGCGGTTAAAACTCATCACTGAACATATATTTGATGTGTATAAACTGTTATGAATGTAGGTTAAGAATATACAATGAGTTATAGCTGATTGTATCAGAGCAGACCCGCATCTCTCCATAGACTTTCATTGTCTTATACTCGAATCTGTCCCTTTCCAATATGGCGGACGCGGCGACCCGTATGGCGGCCATTTTGGAAATACATGTCTAACGTTGCTGTTTTCACATGCGGAAGTTGTTTTCCTATCAATAACATTGTTGGACTTCAGACTGTCCGGCGTTAATTTATAACGCGAACACAACCAAAAGAGTGTGTGACAGCTGATATGGGCGTGTTGTGTCGCCGTTTGACCACGTTTGTGTCATCAAATATGAAATCGGAAGCTAATTTGATTAGCTATCTATCTAAATAAGTGGAGTCGGTTTGTAGGCAAAAAGGCATTTCACACAAACATGTCTCTTCTGGAATCAGAAGAAAGTACTCCTCTGCTCAAAGGAGATGCTGACAGGTGAGTGAAGAGTTTGAGATAATAATACACACCTCCGAGTGATGTTTTACACACTTTATGCTTTTCCAACGCATAAACAGTCAGTGTTAACAGTAAACAACCACCCCAGCAGTAAATAAGAGGAAGTAACATTACTTATGGAAGTAGTTCATGTGAGTGATTGTGGAAATGACATCATAAAACTGTTACACAAGTGAAAGACCCGGCATTTAAGACAATAAAATCTGATGCCTAAGACTTTGCACTGTTCTCCATATCACAAATAAGGAACGAAACACGTCGGTGTTGCGCTGTTATAGGAAAGTAATCAACGACAGGCTGGTGTGATGAAGCGGCGTCACTGTTTCCAGCCTGAAGTTGATTCTTTTCCTAGAACAGCATGTTCCTGGAGTGTTTTATTCCTCTTACACCACAGCGGTTTGCCGGTGAGTACATGCTTTTATTCGTTTGAAGAAAGTTTTTATCCATTTCTAGTTAACGTAGACGAGCAGTCGTGTGGAAAGCGAGACGGATAAAAGTGTTCGGTCGAATTTCGGTCTCTGAAAATGTAGGTTTTTGGCTGGAAGACTGAAAAATGTCGAGAATTTGGGCATTTTGTAATACGTTTGTTACGCAGAATATATATTTTTTAAACCTCTCTCTCTCACACACACACACACACACACACACACACAGATGAACATACTGTAATTTTACAGTAAAGTTTAATATTGTTATGTTTTTACTTTAGAGTCAGTTCAATTTTCTGGATTAACAATTCTTATTACTTTAACACATTTTTTGTTGTTGTTGTTTTTTTTCTTATTTAATTATGTCTTGATTACAATTACAATTAATTGGTAAAAATAAATAAATAGCAATTTATTACAATTTGTGTAACAGTATATTTAAAAAAAAAAAAAAAAAAAAAAAAGCTATTTAACAATAATCCACTATTAGGGTTTTCAAAGTTTTTTGTTTATTTTTGTTAGTTTTTTCCCCCCTTTCCAGTAAATTTATTTCGGTACATCATGACTATAGCTGTTTTTTTTGTTGTTATTTTTTAAAAAACTGTTTGTTTAAGGGGCTAAAAGTGGACGTCTATAGTCCATGTCTATAAATTCTGTCTGAACTCTTTGAGAACTCTTTGCGGAAATTACGGATCATTAACTAATAATCGTTTCGTTGCGTCACTGATTTTGCGCAGGAAAACGAGTCGCTGCAGGATTTTTATCATCTGTACGAGTTAGAGATGCGTGGATGTGATACAGAGCGACGGTGTTTATCCGAAACGGGCTTGAAAGTTACTTTACGACGTGTTTCATGCACGAGCTCAGGATCTATTCTGTGTGTCTGTAATCTGGGTGAAATTTACATTTCTTTATGAAGTCATATACAGGTTCTGAGTGTTAATAATAATAATATTGATAATATTAATAATAATAATAATGTATGGTCTTGTTATGTCCCTTTATAGCACACAGGATGCTGAGAGGAGCCGGTGGAGGTCGATCAGGGTCATGTACTTCACCATGTTCCTCAGCAGCGTGGGTGAGAGCGAGAACTTACCGTATTCCTCTTCTTTTTAACTGTAACTGAAACAGCTCTATACACAGGGATATTCTACTGCACGCGTAAGGTAATGTTCCTATCCGAATCTGCTTAGTGCCCCAAATATTTTTTTATTCATATCCAGATTCAAATAGAAGTAGGCGTGGCCTAAACCCGTTTAGATTTTTTTAATTAAGTAGAAAATGTCAGCAGTGTCAGCGTGGGGTTTGAATTCTCCTCACTTCATCACATACGTTTCTGTGTGATATTTTCTAACTATTTTACTTGGTTCTATTTTACGAAATATAAACAATCAGAGGTCACGCCAAAGTTTTGGTCGCATGCCGTGGGCAATAACCAGAGCCTGGCTTAACAGGAAGACAAAGGGAATAATGCACCTCATATTTATCTGTTTAAAACATGTTATCTGTATTTATTTTTCCGAACAGGAAAGGAATAATGGGCTAAATATCCTAAAGCAAGAACACAGATTATAAGTTAGCAGGCTATAAGAACGAGTCCAAGAGAGCAAAAATTTGTGTGGGTGGGAGGGGCATACAGTAGGGGGAAAAAGTATTTGATCCCCTGCTGATTTTGTACGTTTGCCCACTGATAAAGAAATGATCAGTCTATAATTTTAATGGTAGGTGTATTTTAACAGTGAGAGACAGAATAACAACAAAAAAATCCACAAAAATGCATTTCAAAAAAAGTTAGAAATTGATTTGCATTTTAATGAGGGAAATAAGTATTTGATCCCCTATCAATCAGCAAGATTTCTGGCTCCCAGGTGTCTTTTACACAGGTAATGAGCTGAGATTAGGATCGCTCTCTTAAAGGGAGTGCTCCTAATCTCAGTTTGTTACCTGTATAAAAGACACCTGTCCACAGAAGCAATCAATCAATCAGATTCCAAACTCTCCACCATGGCCAAGACCAAAGAGCTGTCCAAGGATGTCAGGGACAAGATTGTAGAGCTACACAAGGCTGGAATGGGCTACAAGACCATCGCCAAGCAGCTTGGTGAGAAGGTGACAACAGTTGGTGCGATTATTCGCAAATGGAAGAAACTGTCAGTCTCCCTCGGTCTGGGGCTCCATGCAACATCTCACCTCGTGGAGTTTCAATGATCATGAGAACGGTGAGGAATCATCCCAGAACTACACGGGAGGATCTTGTTAATGATCTCAAGGCAGCTGGGACGATAATCACCAAGAAAACAATTGGTAACACACTACGCCGTGAAGGACTGAAATCCTGCAGCGCCCGCAAGGTCCCCCTGCTCAAGAAAGCATATGTACAGGCCCAGCTGAAGTTTGCCTGAATGATTCAGAGGAGAACTGGGTGAAAGTGTTGTGGTCAGGTGTGGTCAGATCTCTTTGGCATCAACTCAACTCGCCGTGTTTGGAGGAGGTTGAATGCTGCCTATGACCCCAAGAACACCATCCCCAACGTCAAACATGGAGGTGGGAACATTATGCTTTGGGGGTGTTTTTCTGCTAAGGGGACAGGACAACTGCACCGCATCAAAGGGCGATGGACGGGGCCATGTACCGTCAAATCTTGAGTGAGAACCTCCTTCCCTCAGCCAGGGCATTGAAAATGACCTTAATGACTTGGAGAGGATCTGCAAAGAGGAGTGGGACAAAATCCCTCCTGAGATGTGTGCAAACCTGGTGGCCAACTACAAGAAACATCTGACCTCTGTGATTGCCAACAAGGGTTTTGCCACCAAGTACTAAGTCGAAGGGGTCAAATACTTATTTCCCTCATTAAAATGCAAATCAATTTCTAACTTTTTTGAAATGTGTTTTTCTGGATTTTTTTGTTGTTATTCTGTCTCTCACTGTTAAAATACACCTACCATTAAAATTATACACTGATCATTTCTTTATCAGTGGGCAAACGTACAAAATCAGCAGGGGATCAAATACTTTTTTCCCCCACTGTATTCTCTCTCTCCTCTGTCAGTCACAGCAACGCTAGCCAGTCACTGGCGTCCGTAAGCTCATGTATGTGGAAGAGGGTGGATAGCGCTTTCCTCCAAATGTACCTGTGAAGCAGTAGTTTGAAAAGAAGGTAATTTTTTTTTTTAACACAGCCTCTGTTAACAGTGAGGGAGTAAAAAAAAATAAACACATGCTAGTTTTGCAGATTATTGCTCAAAATTCAGTATATCAAGCGATATTAAATAATATAAAAAATGTTATATTTATTTATTAGTGCTGTTTTTTTTTTTGTTTTTTTACAACTGTAATATTCTCTCCAGGTTTCACAATCGTCATCACATCCATATGGCCTTATCTACAAAAGGTAAAGACGGCGTGTGTTTGTTCTTGTGAAATTGGCTCTTTTTACCACTTTCTGTTGATGATAGCATCAGACAGCTGAGTGCAAAAAGTTTACACACCCTTAGGATAGATGTTGTGTATGAAGATGCAAAGAATGCAGACGAGTAAAAAAAAAAATGTCGTTTCTATTTAAACAAAAGCTGTAGCAAAATGTATTGATTTTTTTGTTGTTGTTGATTTTGTGTGTGTTCACCGATAACTAAGTTGGGCGGTACCTGCCGATAACCGATTAATCAAACGATAGTTTTCAAAATTGATACTGAGTGAAAACATAAAACTCAAAGTAAAATTTTTTTAAACTTTATTACAAAAATAAACAGTACTGACTGTACCATGAACATGTGCTGTACTTTTTTAAAATTAAAATAAATATATAATAATTAATGTAGATTAACTATTAATGAATATTAAAGTAAATAAAAAATATACATCCAAACTGAACCAAAAAGTAACACTCCAAATTACAAATTAAAAATAGAAACATCCAAAATGGGTAAAAAAAAAAACACTTCAAATAACACAACAAAATTTGTCAGTGATAGTTTTTATTTCGCCTCTAGAGGCCGCTCTCGTACTGTATAACGACAGCGGACCCTTCTCAGCCCTCCTCAGAACTCAAGAGATCGTGCGGGATGCAATCTTTTGCACTCTGCTTGAGAGGAACTAATGTATAGGATTAAATCCGTCATTATTTTGTGATTTTAGATCGACGACAGCGCAGACGCTAGTTTTCTGGGTTGGGTGGTGGCTGCGTATAGCCTGGGACAGATGGTGGCGTCGCCCCTGTTTGGACTTTGGTCCAATCGCAGGCCCCGAAAGGAGCCGCTGGTGTGTTCCATCGTCATCAACATCGCAGCGAACATGTACTACTCCTACGTGTACCTGCCTCCATCTCACAACAAATACCACATGCTCCTGGCTCGAGCGTTCGTCGGATTTGGAGCAGGTAACGAGGGAAAGTGAAGAATTGTGATGTATCCGATGCTCGATATTGACCTCTGTGGAATGTCCTGCAGGTAACGTAGCTGTCGTGAGGTCCTACGTAGCAGGAGCGACCTCGCTGAAGGAGAGAACCAGCGCTATGGCTAACATGAGCGCCTGTCAGGCTCTGGGCTTCATACTCGGCCCAGGTACCAAGAAATCTATCGAATAATCATTTACAGTACAGATTAGTGTAATCGATATCTACTTGTATTGAATCCTTAAGCAGGAAAGCACATGATGGATCCTGTACTATGAGACATGTTTTAAATGAAAAGCGTAACGTAGGTTGTAGGTTTAAAAGGACACTGTGTATATTTCTAGCTCTCCAGGCAGGTCTGTCGTTTATCGGTGAGAACGGCTTCAGCGTGGACGTCATTCACCTGAAGTTTAACATGTACACGGCTCCGGCGCTGCTCGCTGCCTGCTTCGGTGCCATCAACATCCTGCTAGTTGTTATCGTCCTGAGGTAACGCTGCAGATTTGTTCTGATTACATGTTTTACGTGAAATATCTCTTTAATTCTTTCCCTTGAAACAGAAAATTGAGAAAACAAGGTGCAATTGCAAAAATGTCTGAATTTACACCAGTTTTTCTTACTGTGAATGTGAAGAAATGTAAATATACTATTAGAGAAGCCTAGTGTCCTTTTTTGTTTTGTTTTTTTGCTGTGTTGGCCTGTTTCAATTCATGAACGCGCATACCACAGTTCATCTTCACATCTTCACATTATCACATCTTGTTGCCATATGGTAACATTTACATTTAACAGAATACTCAAAATATATAAACTTGCATAAATGACAAAAATAAATAAATAAATATTGTCATCTCAGATAGTGTTTCATTTTTTCATCACATTTCAATCACATTTTGAGAGCCCTCTGATGATGACCTTCACTGTGATTGCAGAAAAGGAAGTGCAAACAGCAGTAAAGGGTTAATAGTAAAGGGTTAATGCGTTAAAGGTTTTAAATAAAAGCCTCTTAAGTCTTATGCACATACATGCACTTCTTCTTTTTGTTTATTTGTTTATTTATTTATTTCTACCAGAGAGCACTGTGTAGACGACCACGGCAACCAGATCAGAGCGATTAACTACGTCTCAGAAGGTAGCGTACCTGTTTGATTTACGGCAACTACACACACTTCGACTTGTTTTAACATTTATCCCATACAGGGCTTGATTAGAAGAGGTGCTTCAGTAAAATAATCACAGTTTGTTGCTTTTCAGCCTGAAATGAAGATGGACACATTTTTTGTTTTATCCAGCTGTATTTACACAGTGCAACTTATAACATCCAAGTGAAAGATATAACACCAACATGTCAGAAAAAAAATTTAAAAAACAGAATCACTGAGTTGGAAAAAAAAAACAACCACCTTGCTTTAATTTGCCTTAATTTTTTAATTCCAGCCTTTAGTCTGTTGGGATATGTCTCTACTAACTTTGCACATCTAGACTTTGCAATATTTGCCCACTCTTCTTTGCAGAACTGCTCAAGTTCAGTTAAATTTGATGGTGACCGTTTGTGGACTGCAGTCTTCAAGTCATTCCACAGATTTTCAATGGGGTTTAAGTCTGGGCTCTGACTAGGCCATGCAAGGACATTCACCTTTTTCTCCTTCAACCACTGTGTGGTCAGTTTTGCTGTGTGCTTTGGGTCATTGTCATGTTGGAAGGTAAACCTTCTTCCCATTGACAACTTTCTGGCAGAGGGCAGCATATTTTCCTCAAGAATTTGACGGTATTTTGCCCCATCCATTTTCCTTCTATCCTGACAAGTGCTCCGGTCCCTGCTGCAGAGAAACACCCCCATAACAGGATATTGCCACCTCCATGCTTTACTGTAGGAATGGTATTATCTGGATGGTGAGCTGTATTGGATTTCCGCCAGACATATCGTTTGGTGTTGAGGCCAAATAATTCAATTTTAGTCTCATCTGACCATAACACCTTTTTTCATGTGGCCTCAGAATCTTCAAGGTGCGTTTTGGCAAAGCTCAGTCGTGGGTGGCTTTTTTCTTGCAACCCTCCCATACAAGCCACATTTGTGGAGAATTTACGATATTGTTGTCACATGCACACAATGACCACTCTGTCATAAATTCCTGCAACTGCTTCAGAGTTGCTGTAGGCCTCTTGGTAGCCTCTCTGACCGGTTTCCTCCTGGCTCTTTCATCCAGTTTGGAGCAAGGTCCTGATCCAGGGAGGGTCTGTGTTGTACCAAATACCTTCCACTTCTTAATAATACACTTCACTGTGCTTCTAGGCATTGATAAAGCCTTTGAAATTTTTTTTGTATCCATCTCCTGACTTGTGCCTGTCCACAACTTTATCCCAGAGATCTTTTGACAGTGCCTTGCCACCCATAGTTGATTGTTTGCTTCAGTTGCACTACAAAATGCTCCGGGAAAGCTCTTTTCATGCTGAGCTAATCAAAATGACCACAGCTGATCACAGTTGAAAGTCAAATGGCTTTGTGTGCCATTGAGAAGGTGATTAGCTACACCTGATTGAGTTTACAAGTCATTTTTAGGAGGGGGGTGATTCTTTTGCCAACTCTTTATTTCTGACATGTTGGTGTTATGTCTTTCACTTGGATGTTATAAGTTGCACTGAGTAAATACAGCTGGATAAAACAAAAACTGTGTCTGTCTTCATTTCAGGCTGAAAAGCAACAAAATGTGATTATTTTAAAGGGGGGGGGGGATTCTTTTCTATACCCAGTGTATATATAATGTGTATATATACTGCATACACTGCCTCCTGGAGGTCTGGAGACTGAGAGGGTTATGGCAAAACATTTCTTCAGACTATTTCTTCTCTTGATTTCACCAGGATATACCCACATCTTCCCTTTTTTCCCCTACTCATCCATTGTCAGAAAGGAATTTGTCCTTCATGTATGTAAAATGTATTGTTTTTATCTTTACAGAGCAGCTAGTCGTGCCTCCTGAAGTGGAAGGAAACATCGACCAGGTCGCAGTTCTTACATCCAACGTCCTTTTCTTCATCATCCTCTTCATTTTTGCTGTGTTTGAAACGTAAGTGCTCATCTAAAGTGTTTACAGATTTACAAATCTGTATCATTTCTAGCCTACAGTAAAATGACAGAATTACAGTTAGAAACAGTGAGTGAGACCTTACTCAAGGTCATATTCAAGCCAAAGAAAAAAATAGTGCAATAGATCGGATGTCACTTTTTGGATTTAAAAAAGAAAATTATATAAAATATAGAATTTATCACACATTGAACATTGTTGGATTTGGGTTACTACCAAAATAATATACAAAAAACATTTAATAACAGCACACACTGTTTCTTCAGTTAAACTTTAAAAATACTCTCTTCTGTAAAATCATTTCTCTGTACAGTCTTCATCCGAACACTAGATCTTTAGTTTTATTAATTATCCAAATGTATGAATATGTAAGTAGAGCCTCATTTGCATATGTTTAGACATCTGTGTCACATGACAATGTTAGCACTTCCATTTCTCTATGTGATATACAGTATAAGGAATAAAACACACCGTGTCATTCTGTCAAAGGAAAAGAATCCAGCCCGAAGTTGTTTGCTGGCTAGACCTGTCAAGATAATTACATTATCGATTTATCGTACGATATATAGACGTGACCTGGATCATTATTGCTGACCCCGCTGTTTCCGTAACAACGCGCTAAAATGCGCAGTGAATAGCTAAAGCATAAAGAATTCACAATATCGTATTATAATGTCTGAATAACCTTAAGAATGAAAAGTTCATCGCTCTTTGAAAGAGTGCACTTGCATTATTATGCTGTTATGTTATCATTATATCGGTGGCATAAAACGGTCTTAAAATGACAATAATATCGTTTATCGCAGTTATTACTGGGACAAAATATCGTCCGACAAAAGTAGTCATCGTGACAGGACTATCACTGCCTTCATCAACCATTGCGTCCAATTATAATTTTTTTATTTATTATATTTATTAATGAATGAATGAATGTCTAATTAAAGCCTCATTTGCATACATTTAGACAAAAACTTGTCTAAATATTACATTAAAAATACTGTGTGAAATTTTAAATCATTTGGAAATCATTAAAAATCACACACACACACACACACACACACACACACACACACACACACACACACACAATGCAGAAATGTGTCCAGTAGCAAGAAATCAAAGATCGCTAGCAAAATGTGTTTAGCAAATGATTTTTATTTTAACAGGTAGAAAAATCTGGGGGTTTTAATGGAATAAAATGTAATTATATGTAAAGAAAATCATGTTTATTTGTTAGACAAAACAAATGATTGCCATGAGCCGACTGCTTGGCATTTTAAAGGAGAACCGTTTACCATCTATGGCAATTTGGGGTGTTTCTTTATGCAAATGAGCATGGTCGTGCACAAGCACATCGATGTGGAACGTGTACGATTTATCAGTGCAGTTGTGCGTACACATGTTTGATAAATACAGAAGTAAAAGTTTTACACACTTTTAATATAATCGTGTAAATCGTAGTGGTGATGTGTTTTTCTCTGTTAGTATATCCACTCCTTTATCGATGGACATGTTTGCGTGGACGAGGAAAGAAGCCGTCCTGTACAACGGGATCATTTTGGCGGCCATCGGCTTCGAGTCCATTATCGTGTTCCTTGTGGTGAAGGTCATCTCTGTGCGGTATGTTCAGGCGTTGTTTCCCAATATTTTGTGCAGTCACACTGATTAAATGTACTTTCAGTCAAGTCTGCTTTTCATTTTCGTGTCTTTCCTCCCCACTCAACATCAGCAGGCTGCTTCGTGTGTGTTATGAAAGAATGATTATTACTCAGCACGAACAGTCCAGAGAGAAGCTTAATGACTTACTAATTACTAATAATTATTAGTAATAGTGGTTTTATTGTTGAACAGGATCGTGCAGGTCACACTTTTTTCCCCCCCTCAGGTTTGGTGATCGTCCAGTGCTCTTGGGTGGCCTAGCCATCATATTTCTCGGCTTCTTTATCCTGCTACCTTGGGGAAACCAGTATCCAAAAATTCAATGGGCAGGTGAGGAATTCTGCCAGACATTAGTTTTAATTTAAACTCACTTAATTTAGTCTATTAAGCTGAGACATTATAGGTAAGAATGATTATTTTTTTATCATTGCACCTATAATTTTTCTTTTACACGGTAGTCAGAAATTGTCCAAAAAAAAACCCCTAAATTATGTTTATTTCAGCGTTTGGTGTATTATCTGAGAGTTAAGGCTTTAAGCTCCGCCCACTGGGCACATTCGCACCATTCCATATATCCCTGAAATACTTCTTTCCTGTGGAACCCAGACCCAGCATATCCACATATCCATATATGCCAGTTAGACTTCTCAAACACTACTAAATAGACTTTTGTCTATTTTTAGAACCTTCCTCCTTCTCAAATGTATTTTTTTCTCCATTCAGAAACAGATTTTACTTTAATAGATTTCTTTCATTCCTATTCCTAATTTAAAAGATATTCCCCGAGGAATTTCTTGAAATGTTGCTCATTGTTGGAGTTGTGTTAGATTTTATACTACACAATGACAGAAAAACGAATTGTTAAATATTTGGAGTAGAGTGAAATAAACATTTTAATAGAAGCAATCAATAGATGCAATAAAAAAAAATACACAAATCACAAAATTCCCCAATTTTCCCCAAATTTCCACTTGGGGATCAATAAAGTCTGTCCATCCACCCATCATCAGTATATCCATCCACCCATCATCAGTATATCCATCCACCCATCATCAGTATATCCATCCACCCATCATCAGTATATCCATCCATCCATCAGTATATCCATCCATCAATCCATCAGTATATCCATCCATCCATCCATCAGTGTATCCATCTATCAGTATACCCATCCATCCATACATCCATCAGTACACCTATCCATCCATCCATCAATATATCCATCTACCCATCAATCAGTATACTCTTCCATCCATCCATCCATTCGTTCATCAATATCCATCCATCCATCAGTATACCCTTCCATCCATCCATCCATTCATCTATCAGTATACCCATCCATCCATTTATCCATCCATCTACCAGTATACCCATCCATCCATCCATCTATTAGTATACCCATCCATCCACCTTGTTTACCTGTAGCCTTAATAAATCAAATAAATGTAAAATGTATGTAAAATGTGTGTGCTTTTGCACATATTGTTATGTTGTAATCATTCCATTGTTTAATTTTTGCTTTCTGGGCTCGACAGATCTTAAGAACACCTCCATGCCAGCTTTGGGGCATTCCCCGGTCTCTAACAGTAGTGTGGAACCGACCGGATGCCCTTCAGATCAGATCTGGTGCCAGTTCACCCCCGCCATCCACCTGGCACAATACCTCACATCTGATATCCTCATAGGAGTGGGCTACCCCGCCTGCAACGTCATGTCCTACACGCTGTACTCGAAGATCCTGGGACCCAAACCACAGGTGATGATGATGATTCAGTGAATTTAATATTGATGCTTTGTTGCTCAGTGTGTGAAACAAGAGTGTCTAAGTCTTTTAATAGTGTTTCAGAGAAAAGAAGTAATTTCTCTCTTTCCATAAATGTATGTGTATGTGTGCAGGGTGTGTACATGGGCTGGCTGACAGCCTCAGGCAGCGGCGCGAGGACCCTGGGCCCCGTGTTTGTCTCTCAGGCCTACACCAGCCTGGGTCCTCGCTGGGCCTTCAGTCTGATCTGCGGTATTGTCCTGGCAGCCATCGGGCTCCTCACAGCTATGTACAGACGACTAATAGCCTTCTCTGTGCGCTACGGAAGGATACAGGAGTGATGACGTCAAGAGGACTGACAGTATTTTACCTTTATGAACTAAAGACTCCAGGTGGTGGGGGGGGGGGGGGGGGTGGATGGATGGATGGATGGATGGATGGATGGAAGGAAGATTAGAAGTCCATAAACCTTTTCTGTGTTGAATAATAAATGTGGCAAACATCAGATCCATGCTACACATAAGCTAATCTTATTATTATTATTATTATTATGCTTTACAAAATGTATTAATGTATACACATGGATGCTGGTTATAGTGAAGAACTGGATGCACAGGGTTGGGTACCTGAGATGAATTCATTTCTGCTTATTTAACTTTTATTGTCTAGAGTTTTATTTTAATACTGTTCTGACATGTATTTCACTTAATCCAGTTGTATTAATTAAATTTCCTGGGTTGGAAAGTATTTTCTTTGTGGATGGTCCAGGACAAATAGGGCGCGAGAATCATTCTGTAAAAAGGCCAAATGGATCTGACACCGAGGGCGCGTCTCAATCGGCTCCCTGGTTCAGTAGTCAGGGCACCGATCAGAGAGTCGGCCATTTTAAGGGCTGTCTCAATCGCAGAATCCTTCCAGTGCACTGGAACGTTGGTATTTTCTGAAGCCTCTCAGTTCGAAAAAAAATGGCGGACGAACTCTGAGCCAACTTCATCTACAAGCATAAGTAGCTTAAGTGTTTTTTAAGTGTTTAATGATCGAAAAGAAATCCACTAGCTCGCCTACGATCCTGCTTGAAGTACCACGAGAGAAACGTGTGTGATTAAGCTAACAAATTTATATGACATATAATGTCAGAAACATATCGGTCCTGCCAGTGGTGACGTTTTACAACGCGAGTACGTAGTCATGTCGCTGGAAATTATCCCAGTGTGTAATGAGCCAGGGTCCTTACCAGTGCCCCAACTTATATGTACACTATATATTGATTCACCACCTAGGGAGCTTATTGAGACGCACCCTAACTGTCAAAATGTATCGATCATCCATTAAATAACCGAACAACTGAACTACCACTGATTTGCTGTGAATTTAGCTAAAATAGCTACATTTTTTTTATTGACCGTAATTTACTAGGGTACTAAATCCAGAAACTTCTAAACTTTCTCGCTAAAGTATAGCGTAGCTAAGTAAAGCATAGCGATTTCTTTCAGCTTGAAATGTCACTGGTCAGGATGAAGGCCTGTATGTTAAGTGTGAAAGAAAAAAAAATAACACTTGTTTTGGTGTATTTGATATAGAAAATCACTTTAGCACGTCGTGTATTTTTGTCGTTTCAGTTCGCTTCATAATTTTGTAAAAATTTAAATCATTTATCTAACAATGAGTAATGGGTAACGATGATGATGATGATGATGGTGTTTCTGGAGCACTTTCTAATCACAGCGTTGTCTGAATTCAGTCCTCACTACTGCCCCCTATACTGTATAGTGCTTTATAGATCAGTGGTTCTTAAACTTTTTTGTAATAATAATAATAATAATAATAATAATAATAATAATAAATAAACCTTCCATTGTCTGAAAACATACAGATATAAAATAATTACCAA
Organism: Cranoglanis bouderius; assembly: GCA_023630585.1. Lineage (NCBI taxonomy): Eukaryota > Metazoa > Chordata > Actinopteri > Siluriformes > Cranoglanididae > Cranoglanis > Cranoglanis bouderius. The sequence continues at coordinate 17,253,188 of CM042562.1, read as the reverse complement.
AAAAAAAAAAAAAGTACAGAAAATATCATTTCTGAAAATACAAAATGTAAAAACAGTTAAGGTACTCAATGGAGTCTGGCAATAAAAAATTTAATTAAATCTTTTTTTTTTTTTTGTTATTTGTTATGTAGAAATGTGGCGACAACAACAAATAGTCTAGAGAGGTAAAGAAGTTTATGTTAAATTACAGTTGTGCTCTCAAGTGATCTGGCAGTGATTGTGTTAGAACATGTTATCATTTTCTAAAATATATATTTAAAAAGACTAAATATCTAATCTAATCTTTAATTAGATTAGTCCAGAAGCGTGGACACTGTGCATGAAAGTGTCGAGCGCATTGTAGTTGAGAAGACTGATCCAAGTTGACGAGTTGAGGGGGTGTTTTCTGTGACCTTTACCGGTTGTAGACTGGGAGTTACGACTTCACCTCGAACGCAGCTTTTCCGCCGATAGGACACGTGGAGTCGGAATTGGTGCTTGGACCCCTAAGTCTCACAGTATTTATTGGATAGTAAATAGCGCACGAGTAAGGGGTTGATTCCTGAAACGGCATCGCACCTCGTCCTTAGGATCCAAGTTACACTGGAAATCACGGGATTTGACCTCACAACCTACAGACAACTACCCGACAACTACTGACGAAGTTACTAATGACCCAGAGTGTGAAAGTGTATATATTTATTTTCAAATGTGCATTTTACTCTCCACAAAAAAAAAAAGAAAAGATGTTCGATGCTCCGTCCACTGAATGATGCTAAAATGTTCGTTACTCCACCCTGCTCCACATCTGTGCGGCGAGTACTCATGTCACCTTTTTCTTCTTCTTCCTGTTTGCGTTTTTATTCCTCCTCTTCTTAGCTGTGTGCTTGTCGCTGTCGCGTTTGGACGCTCCCTTAGCGATCTGTACACTGTAATAGACACACGAGATCCGTAAACGTGCACTACTGATACAGATAGACTCACGGCGTCACACCTGAGAGGACGCTATGTAAGATCACTCACGTT
>CM042562.1:17199683-17249683 GCA_023630585.1 Cranoglanis bouderius | reverse complement strand
CTTGTCATAACCGAGAACAAATAAAGGAACTAAAAACCGATAAGCAATAGAACCCATGACCAATAGGACGACCCTTTTTAAATCAATAGTCTGGATTCGAAGAACATGATACACACTCAAAAACCATGCGGGAGGGGGTGCAAACTTTTGCACCAAACTATACTTGCATCTTCATACGCACCAGTTCCGTGTAGACTCCTCCACGTGTGCGATATCTTCGAGAACGTGTGGCCTAGAAGCTTCACCAGACCTCCAAAGGGTGGATCTGCTACCATCACTACTTTATTCCCATCTTCCTCTAAAAGGAAGTCCTGGAAAACTTCGACTGCTTCCTGTACAGACAGGAAATTGGACAGATATCAGTGTAATATCACGTTTATGTACTGTATGTATAGCTTTATATAAAAACGCGTGCAGAACCTTTTACCTTTCCGTCAAAGAAGTGATGATTAAACATGTTATAATGACAGAACTCGTCCTGTGTGTAAAACTGGGAATATCTGAAAGAGGGAAAAGAGCCAAGAACATCAGACATCATCACTGTACATGTACCTACATGCACACACACACACACACACACACACACACACACACACAGGCTTTGGCTTGTTATGGGCTTATTAAAACTTTTACAGCTGCTTCAGCACATACCAGAGAAGAACATCGAGAGAGAGAGAGAGAGAGAGAGAGAGAGAGAGAGAGAGAGAGAGAGAGCGCACAAGAACAAGCTTTCATTCCCACACCGTACTGTAAGTATCAACCTACTTTTATTTTCTTATCTTTAATTAATTGCTGGCACATTTTGGGGCCATTGTGTATTAATACATCGTTATTATTCATGACTACAGAACACGAGTAACTGTGGACGATATTGTTAAATATAGAAAATATATTCTAGAATATTTCTACCCTTTTTTCTCTCCATGTTCTAGACTGTAGCAGTGAAGTCAGTATGTTTTTGTTTTTTTTAATAATAGAAGAATGGAATGGGAAAAAGTTCATTTGAACTTTTGTTCTAGAGTGGATACGCTGCGCTCACGCCGTGTCGGGATTACCGTAATTACTAGATTAGATTAGATGACACCCCGGACTTTCTACTCAGAGCTGTTCACATCCCCGGACTCAGAACGATGCATTTGTATACGTCAAAATGAATCCGTGTGAGATGATGATTTTGACAGCTGCAAAATACATACGTGTGTCTTTTGTTTATTTTCAGATAACTCCTGCATTAATGATAGTCAATTATACGAATTGTTACACAGAAATATTACGAGATATCTATTTAACTACGTTTTGCCGCTGAAGCCGCCGCTGTTTTGAGTGTTTCCGCGTGACGTTGCGGTGGTCAGGTGGTACAAGTCCTAGTTCGCAAGTTGTAATTACGAGTTCAACCAGGACGTGAACACTTTTTACAAGTCGGGAATTTCGTAGTTATGGTAATTACGACATGGCGTGAACGCAGATATAGTCCCGTCCCCCCTCCCCCCCAGTTCTAGACTGTAGCAATCCCCCCACCCCTCATTCTAGAATATTGCTACCCTTTTTCCTCCATGTTCAAGAATGCAGCTATCCAATTTTCCCCTATTCTAGAAAAAGGAATATTCTTTATTCTAGAATGAGGCATTCCAGAACTTTTTACAACAGAAAGATAGAAAAGAATAGGTTAATTATATTCTAGAACGTTGGTTACCTCCCATTCTGGAACGGTACAACCCCGCACCCCCTTCTACAATGCTGCTACCCTTTTCTACATGTTCTAGAATGTAGCTATCCTTCCCCCTCCCCCCCAATTCTAGAATAGCATTTATTGCGGAATAAAATGTTGTTGTTTTTTTTAATAATAGAAGAATGGAATAGAAAATGTTCATTTTATTCTAGATTAAACCCCCAATTCTAGAATATAGCAATCCTTTTCCCCCGTTCTAGAATATTGCTATTGCAATAGCTACAGCCCCACCCCCAAAAAGAATAATCTTTATTCTAGATTCTAGGTTTTATTTTATAATGGAAAGATGGAATACAACAGCTTGTTTCTACTCTAGAATACTGCTACACTTTTCTACATGTTCCAGGATGTAGCAATCCATTTTTTCCTATTGTGGAATACCATTTATTATAGAAAATGTTCATTTTATTCTAGAGTAAACCCCCGACCAATGTTTACTGTTTCTAACCCTTTTCCCCTATTCTAGAAAAAGAATATTCTTTATTCTAGAATGAAGCATTCAAGATTTTTTTTATAATAGAAGAATGACATAGAACAGGTTCTAGAATGGAACAGTCCTCCCCCCTTGTTCTAAAATGTAGCGATTATTCTTTTTCCTCCATTCTAAAATGTAGCTATCCTGTCCCCCATGTTCTAGAATTTACCTCTCTCCCTCCCCATGTTCTAAAACGTAGCTATTTTTCTTTCCTTCTTTTCTTTCCTTCTCTATTCTCGAATGTAGCGGCCCTTCTTTCTCTTCTTTTCTAGATTAATGCTCTTTATTCTATAATAAAGCATTCGAGAATGAATCTATAATTATGTTTTTGAACGATCAGGGTAACGTCTGGAACGGCTCTGCACTAAATACCTGTAGTGCGCTCTCTGCTTCAGACATGTTTCAACATATTGCACCTTAGCTTCCAGGAGAAAGGACCTGACTAAGCACCTGGAGGAAATACAGCGTTACGTCCTGCGTGAGTAAAGCAGTGATGTTCAAGACATGACCCCTGCTGTGGTTAAAAAGCGAGCCGATCCATTGAACCCACTAGCTACGAGGCATGACATGAGGATTCATTCTTTGTTTTTGTTTTTTAATGTTTAATAGAGTTAGCAGAAATGGCAGAGGAAGAGGACGCGCCACAGCCACCGCCAGCCGATTCGCTGTGTCTGGCCCCGGTCACGCAGCCCTACCCTCGTTCTCCAAAAACACTCCGTAAACCAGACGCTGACTCGCTCAAATACTCACAGGTCTGCTTACGTTCCGTTAGAACTTTGTGTTATGATAGTAATGTTAAAAACGGCACACTCGTGTATGTTGAAGGTGTCTGTGTGAACATCAGGAACAACTGTCCTGCTGGCTGGAGGATCTGGAGAAGGAGAGCGCGAGGACGGAAGCTCATATGGTGTCTCTGAAAAAGCGCCAAGCCAACCTGAGTGTAAGTGATAAGCAAATCGTTTTAAAGGTGCCGTCTGTAATGTTTAACGACATCATTTGGAAATTATCTGAGTATTCCCATATACTGTATGGATATTCCAATATACTGTATGAATATTCCAATATACTGTATGGATATTCCCATAGACTGTATGGATATTCCAATATACTGTATGGATATTCCCATATACTGTATGGATATTCCAATATACTGTATGGATATTATCATAGACTGGATATTCCAATATACTGTATGGATATTCCCATAGACTGGATATTCCCATATACTGTATGGATATTCCAATATACTGTATGGATATTCCCATATACTGGATATTCCCATATACTGTATGGATATTCCCATATACTGTATGGATATTCCCATAGACTGTATGGATATTCCGACATACTGTATGGATATTCCCATATACTGTATGGATATTCCCATAGACTGTATGGATATTCCCATAGACTGGATATTCCCATATACTGTATGGATATTCCCATAGACTGTATGGATATTCCCATATACTGTATGGATATTCCCATAGACTGGATATTCCCATATACTGTATGGATATTCCCATAGACTGGATATTCCCATATACTGTATGGATATTCCCACAGACTGTATGGATATTCCCATATACTGTATGGATATTCCCATATACTGCCTCTTCATTTCATTTCCTCCACCCGCCAAGCTGGGGTTAGTTTTTGTGAATAATTAACAGCTAGTAAACGTCTTGAGTCATATGGAGCAGTTCGCATTTTATGGTTTATGGTTACGTTATAGCAGTTATAATGTAAGTGAGGACAAGAACGAAGTTATTTTTGTGGACATTATACTATATTAAATGGATAAAAGGAATGGTACAAGTGGAATAAAACACTACTACGGGGTGGTAACATCAACAACGGGATGGTGTGATGAAGCGGAGTTAATTATTTTTGTTAGGTACGAGGTTAAACACCGAGACACGCCCAACATTCCACGCTGACAGCTTTACGTAAGAGAAGTCGAACTTTTAGCATCGTCAACTCTTCTTTCTACCGAAACAGGAAGTCAGAGTGAGACACACAGAGTGGTGTCTCCGCTACCCTTTTTTAAAATAGCCAATAGCGTTTAGCTTACCTAGTTAGTACCATGGATTTTTATCACTGAGTTTGGGATCACTTCAGATTCTAGAGAGCATTTGATCGGACAGAAAATCTGATGAGACGCTGAAGCGCAGAATGACGTCATCAAAATTGTTGATCCGTATCGGTGGTAGAGAGAGACTGTACATTTTGAATGCGTATATCTTAGTAGAGATTATATCTTAATAGAGAACCTTAAGGCGGACATTTTCATACTAAAAGCCACAATTTCGATTTCATGTGGACTTTCATTGACACTCCGCCTCTCCCCGTCCCTGTTCTCGGTGGTGAAGACGAGCGCGGAGACGATGGAGCAGCAAGTGCGCGAGCGATTCGAGGCCATGCGTCTGGCCCTGGACAAGGAAGAACAGGCCATCCTGGGCTCGCTAGAACAAGAGCACAGGGAGAACAGTGGCAGAATGACGCGTCTCATGAACGACTGGAACCAGCACCTGAAACTGGTGCGCAAACACATCAGCACCGTCAGGACACTGCAGGAGAGAGGAGCCGAGAGCCGGCAGCAGGTACTCATCACGCTGTACTAAAGAAGACGTGTGATATATACATATAACAGTATATAAACACTTATAAACAATCGTTTACTATAATTATACAACTAAAATACGTTACGTTCTATCCTGATTTTTTTTTTAGGTCTCTCCTGAAAATTTCAGGTAAATCACCTTCAATATAATATGCAGCTGCAGATTAACGTTAATAATTAATTAGCATGATTTCATTTTCGTAATTTGATTTGCACTCCTTCTTAGCTGCCGTAAGAAGCAGGACACAGCTGAACTGGCCATCAGGTTCAACGACGAAAAGTTCCAGAAGCTCATGAAGGTCTTGGGGAAGATCTCAAAAGATCTGCAGGTCCAACTACAGAAAAAGAGCTTGCTGCTCGGTAAATAATCAGCTTCTTTTTAAAATTAGTTGCAGACGAACATCACGGAACCATGAACTCGAACAGAGGCGTTTACGCTTTCCGGTTCCACGGTAGCATCACAAGTTGCAGTTTTTGTTTTGTTTTATGTCTTATTAACTTAACAAGAGAGAGAATAAAAGGTTTATAGCTGCTATAACATAAGTGCGGACAGGAACTAAATAGTTTCATAGATGTTCCACGTTGTTTTTTTTTAATAAATTAATGGCAATTGTTCGCAAATTATGTGGTGTGGTGTGGTGTAAGAGGAATAAAACACTCCGGGATGTGCTGTTATAGGAGAATAATTAACTTTAAGGTGGTAATAGTCACTCTGCTTCATAACACCGCACCGTCATTGATTATTTTCCTATAACAAAACAACACAGAGTGGTTTATCTTTGACCAAAATCGCACCCTATTCAGTTTATACGCTGTCTCGTGGCCTTATTGACGGACCAATATGCTCATGATATCCCACAATGCACCACAGAATCTATTACCGCACTGTGTAAAGACTAATCTACGGTATATCCTGTATTTTTCTTGCCAGACTCCACTGCGGTGGTGATTGACAGGACAGCCAGCCACAGACAGATCAAGGTGACTATGAGTGGGCGGGGCTTTTACATCTATCCAGACGACAGCTCGGCTCCTAGCCACCCTCTGCAATTCGATCAGACCTGCTGTGCCCTAGGCTCGCCCGCTATAAGCTCGGGTCAGCATTACTGGGAAGTGGATGTTCACTGTTGCCCTTCCTGGGCCGTGGGCGTGGCTTACGGCAGCCTGCACAGGAAAGGGCAGGACAAAAGCACAAAACTGGGCAGGAACAGACTCTCATGGAGTCTGGAGTTTCAGGACGGGCGTCTCTCGGTGTGGCACAACGACCGGCACTTGACTCTGTCTGCTCGGGCGGCGCCAGACAAGGTGGGCGTGTTCGTGAACTACCACAAGGGTCGCGTTGCGTTCTACGACGCAGGCTCCATGAAGATGCTGCAGGATTTCTCATCGAGCTGCACGAGCGTGTTCGAGAGGGCGCATCATCAGTTCACCGAGGCCGTGTTTCCTGCGTTTCGCTTTTTCAAAGCCAGAGATCGACAGCCTGTTCCAGATCATATGGAGATCTGTGACCTCGGGTTCTAACGCACTATTCTGCAGTAATACTGAAACGCACATAGACCTCGTCTTAACTTTGTATAAAGCTTACTACTAGCGTTAACTCTTTGCTAGCAAAAGTCCCAAAATTTCATCTTACCTGAAATCAATATCCAGTAATAAACTCTTCATGGTGTTAGTCTTGTCCTCCGGGCTCCGGATCTTAATCAGCTCATGTAATCTGCGATTAAGTGATACAAGTTAGTTTGTGTAAATAGTACTTAATTCAGCGTGATACAACACCACAGGCTAATGCTAATTTACAAAATAGCTATTAAGAGCTTTAGATACTAAGGGAGTCACTGAAGTGTGGAACGATGCTGTAACCAGAAACGTACACTTTTGGGATGACAGGCAGCCAATAAACAGCAGGAAGAATCCACAACTGTGAGTGCAAGAGATCAAAAGTGGCCATGCTCTCTGGGTAGGCGGGGCATAGTCTTATTCACCTGTCAATCACTAGCCAATTATGGATGTCTGTGAGACCATGTATGCAAAAGAGTGTAGATAGCACTTTCCTTAGTTTGTAAGTAAGTTAGTTTAGTTTGCATGTTAGTTTCTAGTCTTAGTTACTGATAAAAGTACGTTCGTCAGTAAGAATGTTAGCTTGTAAGTCAGTTAGTTTGTAAACAAGTTAGTTTGTAAGTAAGGTTGTATGTAATTTAAAGTAAATAAGTGAGTATGTTTACGTGAAATAAGTATGTACGTTCGTTTGTAAGTAAGTTCTCAGATGATAAGTTTATAAGTATGTTAGTTTCTAAGTAGGTTTGTCAGTTAGTAAGTAAGTTTGTAAGTTAGTCTGTAGGTTCGTAAGTTAGTTTGTAAGTATGTTTGTAAATAAGTTTGCAAGTAAGTTAATAAGTAGCTAACTCCGTAAGTAAGTTCGTAAGTTAGTTAGGTGGTAAATAAGTTAGTTTGGATGTTAGTTTCTAAGAACATTTGTCATAAGAAGTGTTAGCTTGTAAGCAAGTTAGTTTGTAAGAAAGTTAGTTTGTATGTAGGTAAGTTCACAGATGATAAGTTTATAAGTATGTTAGTTTCTAAATAGGTTTGTCAGTTAGAATGTTAGTAAGTATGTAAGTTAGTTTGTAAGTTACCAAGTAGGTTAGTTTGTAAGTTAGTCTGTAAGTTAGTTTGTAAATAAGTTAGTTTGTAAGTTCATAAGTAGCTAACTCCGTAAGTATGTTTGTAAGTAAGTTCGTAAGTTAGTTAGTTGGTAAATAAGTTAGTTTGGATGTTAGATTCTAAGAACGTTTGTCAGTAAGAATGTTAGCTTGTAAACAAGTTAGTATGTAATTTAAAGTAAATAAGAGAGTATGTTTACGTGAAATAAGTATGTACGTTCGTTTGTAAGTTCACAGATGATAAGTTTATAAGTATGTTAGTTTCTAAGTAGGTTTGTCAGTTAGAAATGTTAGTAAGTATGTAAGTTAGTTTGTTAGTTACCAAGTAGGTTAGTCTGTAAGTTCGTAAGTAAGTTAGTTTGTAAACAGGTTAGTTTGTAAGTATGTTTGTAAGTAAGTTCGTAAGTTAGTTAGTTGGTAAATAAATTAGTTTGGATGTTAGATTCGAAGAACGTTTGTCAGTAAGAATGTTAGCGTGTATGTAAGTTAGTTTGTAAACAGGTTAGTTTGTATGTTAGCTTCTAAGTAAGTTTGCCAGTAGAAGTGTTAGCTTGTAAGAAAGTTAGTTCGTATGTAAGTAGGTTCATAAGTGAGTAAGTTAGTTTGAAAACAAGTTTATACAACAGTTAGTTCCGGTCTACTAGAGTTCCAAGAGTGCCTACATTTGTTCGAAACAGATACTACAGTAGAGTTAGCAACATTATCAGCGGACATGTCAAATGATACTTTTCAGTAATATAACCTTCGACTTGAAATATAAAAGCTCGTCAGATGAAGATGAAAAGGAAAAAGGGAAAAGTTCACAAATAAGAAGTTCCTAAGTATTTTAGTCTGTATTTTAGTTTGTAAGTGAATTCGTTTGCAAGTAAGTTCATAAATAAGTTCGTATGTTAGTTTGTAAGTTCAAACGTTAGCTAGTTTGTAAGTTCATGAGTAAGTGTGTTCATAGGTTAGTTTGTAAGCAACTTCAGACAGTCAGTCAGAATAAAAGAAAGAAGGAATGTTTGTAAGTAAATTCATAAAAAGTTAGTTTATAAGTAAGTTTGTTAAGTCGGTCATTCAGAAATAAAGGATCAACGTAAGAAGAGGTGGATGTGTGGAAATCATTGCCTGATTCGCAGTTTCTACTCCAATCCTGGTTTCAAACCTTCCCATGTGACTACAGACTCAATAAAATCTCAATAAACAATTATATCTATATGACATCCATCAGCACTGTGATAATCATTTCCATACCAACAGGATTAAGAAAAGATCTGGCAACCCTGAAATAAACATACTCTTTTACTCTGTAAAGCAGTGGAGTGGTGAATGGTGCAATGCTCTGTGCAGTTAATATAACATTAATTTAATTATTAATCGTACTATTCTGCTAACTGACTGGTGTTTTTGCATGGATTTATTTATTTATTTATTTTTAATTACTCACCGTGGCGTCCCTACGCAAAGAACCTTCTGGTATCCTAATCCAGAGAGCACATCCAGAAGGAAATGGCAGCTGCGGTCGGCAAACAGGTACTGCGCATTGCTCTTCTTATTCTCCAAAGCGCGCAGCAGTAGACTGGGCCTCCTCAGCCTTGCCACTGTGATGTCATCAGAAAGCGCCTGGTGCGAGGCGTGAGCGCTCCATTCGGCAGGAAGGAGCAGCAGCTGACAGTCCACACAGAACCTCCTCTGATCCAGCGGCAGGGAAACAATCTCTCTGAACCTGCCACAGGAGTGAAACACTTTACCCTGCTCTGAAGTGCCGCACTGCACATAACAGTTTCTCTGGAGGTGCTGGTGTAGGGATGATTAGTAAAATACTGCTCGGAAATTTATTTTTGTTTTTTTTTTAATAAACATTTTTAGAAGGGTTATTAAATGTTAAAACATGTCATTTATCTCCTGCACAGGATGAAAATACGACACAGCGAGTTGGTTTTAATCGCAAAGCTTAATAACGGTGCCAATAATTTGATCGTTGTTTTTCGAAATGATGTTTTTGTTCGCAAAGTTGCTGAGGCGACGTTAAAATACGGTCCCCTCCGAAACTATTGGAACGGCAATGCCAATTCATTGATTTTTGCTGTAGACTGAAGACGTTCGGGTTCGGGATCAAAACATGAACATGAGAAGAGAGTTTAGAATTTCAGTTTTTACGTCTTGGTATTTATATATAGACGTGTTAAACGACATAGAACACAGCACATTTTGTATCAGACCGAGCAAAAATATCAGGACATGTGACTGACAGGGGTTTCTTGTTGCCCAGGTGTGTCCTGTTAGATTGATTGTTTAAACAATAACTAGCTCTGAACATCTGCTCTTGGTTTTAGCCTTCGGCTTCACCTGTGAAGGCTGCATTTGTTGTTAAAAAGGATAAACCTACATGAAGATCAGAGAGCTGTCTACGGGAGAAAAGTAAGCCATTTTGAAGCTGAGAAAAGAGCTTCAATCAGAGGCATTGCACAAGCATCGGGCATAGCCAGTATAACAATTTGGAATGTCCTGAAAAAGAAAGAAACCCCTGGTGTACTGGGGAGTAAAGTGGGGAGAAAGAAAGGATCTGCTCATGATCCAAAACATACGAGCTCATCTGTGAAACATGGTGGAGGTAGTGTCATGGATTGGGCTTGAATGGCTGCTTCTGGAACAGGCTCACTAATCTTTTTTGACTATTGTCGTTCCAATAGATTTGGAGGGGACCGCACAACACTAGGAGTCACACCTGATCCGTAGCAGAATCTCAAAACGTTCTATTAAGCATCTAGAGCACTGAATACCTTCAACAGGACCATTATGTTGTACTATGCAGTGAGCAAGCGCAGTGAACAGTGAAGCCATTTGGGAATTTGAGGAGGTGGCTCGCGGATAAGAAACGTAAAACCGAGCTAAACAAAAATATATCAAGTCAAAATCAAAAATTTTCATTGTACGTCATTTTTCACATCGATTAGGACGATTCTGTAAGACCAATCAGGGTTGTGCTTTGTTTCTAGCTCCGCCCACACCCCCCAGTTAGGTTGTCTCTGTACCTGTGCAAGAAAGGGAACCTGATTCTTAATTATGGTATGGTGTATAACGTGTAACGGCTCACAACGCAATGAAAATAATGAAGTAATCAAATGTCGGATCGTGGTTACGTTTCCGAACCGTACACCGTCTCTCATCAGTCCGACGTGGACGTTTACCTCATGCAGTATTCTGAATGAGAGAACGAGGGCCTCTTCGACCGGTTCTGCTCCTCTCTCGCACGCAGTCGTTCCTCTGATACCTGAAACATTTCATCATTAAAAATAAAAAAAATAAAACAAACTACAACACAACATCAGGAAAAAGAAAAAAGAGACGATGACATCTGGCGAGTAACAACATACAGTATTATGGAAAAAAAGACAAACAGGGAGATAAGAATTTAAAAATTTAAAGAAAAAAATACAAAATAATAACAGCAATTATTAACAGAGGCTGGTATTAAGATTAATTTATAATTAAAAAAAATATTAAATAAATTCATTTTTTTAAAAATCACATATGAGGGAAGATTACCCCTCAATTTTTTTTTTTTTTTCAATGATTTCGCATTTAATACGTTAGCCATCTTCTCTATGGGTGTACAAAAGTGCATACTCTTGAGTGTGTATTAAAAAAGTATGCAAATATTGGGACATACTAACACGTTGTGTAACGGAAGAGAACGCTGTCACCGTAAACAAACTCCTCGCTGCATTTCAGCTTTTCTTCTTCCGTTATTCCTTATAAATAAATATATATATATATATATATATATATATATATATATTTATACTATATCATTTAATTCATCATTCCCTTGATTTATTTTTCCACATTTCATTTACACCTCTCTAAAATGCATCCTTGTATTCGGCGATGCAAACCGTCACGAGACTCCTCCCTCCCTCCCTCCCTCCCTCAAGGAGTCGTGGGTAATATTAGCTGAAAAAGTGTCCACGGATCCAAACTTCAACCGAAAATCTACCGGAAATAGTACCTTTGGGATGCTCGTTTAAACATACTACCATCTGGGACACACTAATTCTAATCTCGGGTACTATTTAGTACGGGTAGTACACCAATCGCGACGCAGGGTTAGTCTTGGATGCTTCATTAAAGCGTTAGTTAAAGCCTTAGTGTCTGTATTTAGATTGAGACCTTTTAAAGTACACAATGGAACGTTAAAATGACTTAACTGAATTGTAGGGGTACTGTAACAGCGCCCGTCATTTAAACTATTACATGTTAATGCACTGATTCTGCTGAGACGAAAAGAGATCATCGTTTTATTTTTGACTCTGATGTCCTTCCGTAAGTTCTGTAATAATCATTAAAATGGTACTTTATGGTTTGTGCTGAACGTTAAATTAAACGGACAAGACTGGATATATAAAAATAAATAAATAAATAAATAACAATAAGAAAAACTTCAGTTCCTTTACCTTTTCATTCTCCCACTGAAAGAAGCTGCAGTCTTTTCTGTCTCGACATGCAGAACAGGCGTAAAATCTCTTCCCGCTCTTCTCTCCTCTGCACGCGACCTGAAACAACACTGCAGGTCCTGCAAAACACACACACAAGCAGCGTGAACAGAAAATAACGCCAACGGCTAGTCCTGGACTCCACAAGACCTCTGAAGGTGTGCTGTGGTATCCGGCATCCTTTAAGTCCTGTAAGTTGGGAGGTGGGGCCTCCGTGGATCGGACTCGTTTGTCCGGCACGTCCCACAGACGCTCGATCGGATTGAGATCTGGGGAATGTGGAGGCCGACGTGTCAACACCTTGAACTCTTCGTCACGTTCCTCAAACCGTTCCTGAGCAATTTTTGCAGTGTGTCAGGGCGCATTATCCTGCTGAAAGAGGCCACTGCTATTAGGGAATACTGTTGCCGTGAAGGGGTGTACTGGGTTTGCAGAAATGTTTAGGTAGGTGGTACGTGTCAAAGTAACATCCACATGAATGCCAGGACCCAAGGTTTCCCAGCAGAACATCGCCCAGAGCATCACACTTCCTCCGTCGGCTCGCCTTCTTCTCATAGTGCATCCTGGTCCCATCTCTTCCCCAGGTAAGCGACGCACACGCACCCGACCATCCACATGATGTAAAAGAAAAGGTGATTCATCAGACCACCTTCTTCCGTTGCTCCATGGTCCAGTTCTGATGCTCACGTGCCCACTGTAGGAGCTTTCAGTGATGGACAGGGGTCAGCATGGGCTCTCTGACCGGTCTACAGCTACACAGCCCCATACGCAGCAAACTGTGATGCACTGTGTGTTCTGACTCCTTTCTATTTTGTGTGGCTAGCCTTCGCTCCCCACACACATTAACGATCCTTGGGAGCCCATGACCCTGTCGCCGGTTCACCGGTTGTCCTTCCTTGGACCACTTTTGGTAGCTCCAACCGCTGCATACCAGGAAAACCCCACAAGACCTGCCGTTTCGGAGATGCTCTGACCCAGTCGTCTAGCCATCACAATTTGGTCCTTGTCAAAGTCACTCAGATCCTCACGCTTGCCCATTTTTCCTGCGTCCAACACATCAATTTCGAGAACTGACTGTTCACTTGCTGCCTGATACACCCCACCCCTCGACAGGAGCCGTTGTAACGAGATAATCAACGTTATCACTTCACCTGTCAGTGGTTTTAATGTTATGGCTGATCGGTGTATATTTTAAGTTTAAAAAAATAGTATGCAAGTAAGTAAGTAAGCTATTAATGAGTAAATACACTCAGTAAGCTGATGACAAGTATTGTAAGTATGTATTTACAGGATATGAGTAAGTTAAGTATGTAAGTAAATATGTACACAAGTAGGTATACTAAGTACATAAGCAGATCATTAATAAATAAGCTGATCATAAGTAAGTAAATTGTTTGTAAGTGAGTACCTAGCTATTGACAAGCAAGAAAGTAAGTATGTTTACTTTACTTTAAGTAAACTATTCATAAAAAAGCCATGCAAGTATACAAGTAAACAAGTACAGAAGTATATAAGTAAGCAAGCTGTTGATATGCCAGCAAGTAAGTAAACTATTCATAAGTGAAAGTAAACAAATAAATTGTTAAGTGTTTGACATTTACACACACTCACATACACACACACACTCACATACACTCACATACACACACTCACACACACTCTCACACACACTCACCATGTGGACAGTGCGGTGCATTTCTCTCCTCTTCACCCGGAATAATCACTTCCACTTCTCCGACCTGCTCCATATCTCACACTTCACCCACTGATTATTATTAATATTATTATTTAACTAAATAATAACTTCACTATCTGCACTCACGCCTGGAACAGCGGCGCCATGTTGATTTAACTGTCGCCGGATTATGACGTCACAGCGTATCCGCCCACTACATGAGCCTTTTCTATCTATCTATCTATCTATTAAATATTTGTAGTGCAAAACAAAAGCAGACCACACAGTAAAATATGTAGTTTTCCGTGTGTATAATAAAGACAAATAAACCATAAAATAGTCGCATTAATAAATGTAATAAATATATAAATAAATCCCATTAATCGCACCGGGTTTTCCCCTACAGTATTATATCTTTACATAATGATTATAAATATTTTACAGACTTTCAGAACATTAGTTTTCAATGCTATATTTGATTATTTATATTTCTCAGATGTGTGCAGATGTGCAATTTGAAGAAGAAGAAGAAGAAGAAGATGATGATGATGATGATGATGATGAAGTACAAGATGAAAG
This sequence comes from Cranoglanis bouderius, assembly GCA_023630585.1. Classification (NCBI taxonomy): domain Eukaryota; kingdom Metazoa; phylum Chordata; class Actinopteri; order Siluriformes; family Cranoglanididae; genus Cranoglanis; species Cranoglanis bouderius. The sequence goes on along the minus strand of CM042562.1, from coordinate 17,235,467 downwards.
AAGAAGAAGAAAAAGAAGAAGAAGATGATGAGGATGATGATGATGATGATGATGATGATGAAGTACAAGATGAAAGAAGAAGAAGAAAAAGAAGAAGAAGAAGATGAGGATGATGATGATGATGATGATGAAGTACAAGATGAAAGAAGAAGAAGAAGAAGAAGATGAGGATGATGAGGATGATGATGATGATGATGAAGTAAAAGATGAAAGAAGAAGAAGAAAAAGATGAGGATGATGCAGTAAAAGAAGAAGAAGAAGAAGAAGAAGAAGAAGAAGATGATGATGATGATTAAATAAAAGATGAAAGTAGTAGTAGAAGAAGAAGAAGATGATGATGATTATGATGAAGATGAAGATGATGATGATGAAGTAAAAGATGAAAGAAGAAGAAGATGATGATGAAGAAGTAAAAGAAGAAGAAGAAGAAGATAATGATGATGATGATGATGATGATGATGATGATGATGATGAAATAAAAGAAGAAAGTAGTAGTAGAAGAAGAAGAAGATGATGATGATGATGATGATGATGATGATGATGAAGTAAAAGATGAAAGAAGAAGAAGAGGAAGATAATGATGATGATGATGAAGAAGTAAAAGAAGATGAAGAAGAGGAAGAATATGATGATGATGATGATGATGATGATGAAGTAAAAGGTGAAAGAAGAAGAAGAATATGATGATGATGATGATGAAGTAAAAGGTGAAAGAAGAAGAAGAAGAAGAAGAATATGATGATGATGATGATGATGATGATGATGATGATGAAGTAAAAGAAGAAGAAGAAGAAGAAGAAGAAGAAGAAGAAGAAGAAGAAGAAGAAGAAGAAGTTGTGTTGTTGTATCGGTGTGAACATTACATAAGGGAAATGTACTAGAAGTTTCCTCCACGCTGTATCTTCCTCTCCATTTCCACTCACTCGCTCGTGCTGTTCTACACTTCCAGCTCTCGGGGGCGACAAAATATCAACTAAAGCTCAGCACTTCATTACACTTCAGTCACTTCACTGGATTTCTGGTTTTCTCTCTTTTTTCTCTCTCTTTTCCTGTTATTTTTTATCTACCTGGAGTTGGATGTTGCTAATAAACTGGCCACTGAAAGGGTTTCCACAGAGCTTCCATATATTTGTACTCAGTCTCCCATGAGGCTTTGCGCGCTCAGAGGCTGTGAGTGCTGCTGATGCAGAGGCGCAGCGCGGCGCTGTCACACGCCCATGCGGGGCGCACCAACACACACACACACACACACACACACCCCCCTCAGACATTCACTGCGTTCATCTGTTACGCAGGACCTGTACTGCTCCGGAGCGCACGAGCGCGATTGGGATTGCTCTGATCCGTGTGCATCTTTGGACTGACCTTTGTGTGTGTGTGTGTGTGTGTGTGTGTGTGTGTGTGTGTGTGTGTGTGTGTGATGCGCTCTCTGAGCTGATCAGCTCGGCTGCAGCAGTGTAACCGGAGTGGAGACGGAGCCGCGCACCACCATGAGCACTGGTGAGTGTTACAGAGCTGGAGCTTATCATTAATATGGATTTACTACTGAAATGTTTAGTGTGTGTGTGTGTGTGTGTGTGTGTGTGTGTGTGTGTGTGTGTGTGTGTGTGTGTGTAAGCTGTCATCTCTGCCTTACAGGCCAGTTACGCAGATACGCCTTTAAGATCAGCTGCTCTGCTTGTTTTCCTATTGTGAACTGTGTGTGTGTGTGTATGTGTGTGTGTGTGTGTGTGTGTGTTGCAGGTTGCACAATACATCATCAGTGTATCATTATGGCAGTATGGATGTTGGAGTATATGATCATAATGATACTGATATCACGATAAAGCCTGATGCACTGATTCCTGATGCACTTTTCTGAGAGTGTTGCTCGTACTGTATCATGAGCTCTTCTGTGGTACAGCAAGCAGCTCTTCAGACAATACGATGTGTTTGTAAACACTAATTTAGAAATCGCTTTGCAGATCGAAATGTATTGCAGTGCGTAAAACAACGTGTCATGAAATCACCAAGCTACATTTCCACCCGGTCTTATTAGATTTGGAATTTCCACGAGTTTTTTATATATATATATATATATATATATATATATATATATATATATAGCATTGTAGAGCGTCTTCGTGGTTCGATCCTGAGGGTTTCCTCTGGGTTCTCTGGTTTCCTCCAATTGCCCAAGGCCTGGGCATTGGGGGCTGTAGCCCCGAAGATGTTTTCTTTAGCCCTGAATGATTCCAAATTGTTGATCCCAGATCAACTATACCAAATACTAAATGAACGTATCGAGCGAATGAGACAATGGCTGCGTTTGAAACGGCGAACTGTGACAGGACAATACTGCTCGGCCGTTGTTTGTTACACTACGTACTGATCAGTATAAGTGTGTAGCATGAATACGATCCGGACGTACTACATCCGCCATGTTGGTATTGTCATGTGACCTACAACGTAAAAAGAGCCGACACGCTGCCTTCCGCCAGTTTTGATTCTGACAGCTCTTCCGCGCCAGTCCCATTGCATTATGGGATAGCGCAGTGTCCACAGTGTCCACCGGTTCCATACGGCAATCTCGGCAGAAGGTCTCGCCTACTTTCGCCTACTGTGAAGTAGAGTAATAGGGATATTCGGATGCAACCCATGACTTACTCATAATATCTAAAAAAATAAAAAATATATATATATATATATATTTTTTTTTTAATAATACACTCACTGGTGCCAACTACTGGTGTAATGATGTAACTTCAGGTATAGGGGATTAAGGTCACTGAACGAATCTGAGCGAATCTTTGATTCGAGTCACTGGGATGAATCAAGATTACCACCGCTAGTGACACACTCGGAGGAAAAGTGCTATCCGCCCCCTTCCACATACACATCAGCTCATCGATGCCTATGACTGGCTAATGATTAACGGGGGAGAGAGAGTATGCCCCTCCCACCCAGAGAGCACAGCCAGTTTTGCTGTAACGATATAATAAATATATACGTATTTAACTGAATGCGATTTTATCATAAATGATATATTTAGGAAAAGCGGGTCAGAGGATGGAGACGCAGGAAAACCTCTTATATCTGATGTTGCAAAATATAAACGAGACATTGCCACCTCATCGGCTTAATCCAGGATCCTGTTTTCCTGAATAATGAACTGCTGTTTATGGATTCCTGGATTTGTGGCTCAGTGGTCCTGGTTAAGCCTGCTAACTTCAGGTAGCAGGTCTTTAAGTGTTTTTACCAGCAGTGGCATGGATTTATTGATCAGTGAGATGTAGTGTAGTGCAGGAGTGCTGGTAATTCCCTGTCTAACTATCTGAGAGATGATTCAGCAATCAGGCCGCACTGTGTGTGTGTGTGTGTGTGTGTGTGTGTGTGTGTGTGTGTGTGTGTGTGTGTGTGTGTGTGTGTGTGTGAGAGAGAGAGAGAGAGAGCGTGCTGACCGGAGAAACCATCCTGACTGACAAAACACTGACCTGCATATCAACATCGCCATCATCGCCATCAGAAGATGTGAACATGCTAATTATTGGATATGTGCAGTATTCATTCCCATTTCGGTTCATCCCTAACAGTAAAATCTTTATATTATAGATATTTACTTTGAGTTTACATTTCTGATGTGAGCCACGATCAACATAAAACTCTTCTCTTCACATGACATCTTTTTATTTGATTGAGACTCCGGTTAAATCCTATATGGGTTTCTATTCACTATATATGCTCACTGCATAGGGTATAATAATAGTAGTGCACTACATGGCCAATTGAACGTGACCATGAATTCTTAAATCATGTTTAGGAAAAGCTGTAAGAGGTGAACACTGAAATTTGAATCATGAATAAGCAGGTATACAGGTGTTCCTAATAAAGTGGATGGCGAGTATAGAGAGAGAGAGAGAGAGAGAGAGAGAGCGAGAGAGAGAGAGAAGTAATTAGCTTTGACATGTAGCATTAGCCTGTGACATTTCTCTTGTCTTGGCTTTTATTTGAGTTTGTGATTAGCAGTAGGAATGAAAGAACGGCTTCCAGTCAACGTCGTCAGTCAAACCGCTACAGGGCTTATAGACATGCAGCAACAACACGAGGATAAACCATGATGACATGATATCCTCAGCTATATAACTCGTTTATCTGCTTAATGAAGTAGGGAAAAAAAGAGCCATAAAAGTCATGAACTTGAGTGACTCAGGGATAATTCACTTTACTGACGCACAGCTAATGCCATGATAGAATGTATACATGACAGCATGGGGCTTAGATGTGGAGCTGATGGAGCTGTTAAATCTAATATCTCTCAACAACTAGACAACGAAATGATTAGAGCTGAGCTATGCATTATATCATGAGGTCTCACTGAGGGCATAATAAGAATGATGTGGAGCAAACTACCACACACACACACACACACACACACACACACACACACACACACACACACACACACACAAAAATCCCAGGAGATCAGCAGTTTCTTTCTTGCACCAAAATGTCAATACTATTAATGCAGGGATGCTTACTGTATTTGCCTGGCTGGTTTAACGGTTATTTAATTACTGTATATTTTATAAAATACAGTGCAGAGTAAGGTTTCATGAAATGTCAGGCATACTGTAGTTGGGTAAAGAAGAACAGTCTCAAGTCATAATGCTGTCAAGTTTGGTTTGGAAGAAAAAAATGGCAACGAGTCGTTTGGCTCCTAAAAGAGTCGACTCTTACCGGTGAGCTGAGTCAAATGATCTGATTCACTAAAAAGATTCAGAATTCCTATCACTACTGCTTACTAACCAAGACAACTGACCCATGACACAGAGTTGGCTCTGTGCTGTAATGTTATAACACTGTTTGAATTATTTATACACTAATCCAGTCTGCATGTACTGTAGATTGTTCCTGCACAACACCATCTCTGAGACACTCCCATTCGATTTGTTTCCTTATGTAGGTCTCTTTCAAAGTCTATAAATATCCATCTTTGCCCTTCTCAGCCTATATTTATCACACTTGCTTCTTTCTTTTATCCAATGAACAACAGAGTCCTTATGATGAGTCCTTATGATGAGTCCTTATGATGAGTCCTTATGAGCTTCAGAGAAAATCAGGAATGTATATCAGTCTGTACTGTCGTATGTTTGGTGTAAACGGTCTGTACGGGTTAATTTTATATGAGACTATGGGATGTGATGAACGTGTGTGTGTGTGTGTGTGTGTGTGTGTGGTGTGAGTGAGAGCAAATGGAGAAGGTACCAGATTGTCCCAGATTGAGCGAAACAGGAATTCAGCAGAATGTAGCATGTCTGTGCCAGGCAGGCGCCGGTCAGAGTCGGGTTTTTCATTTATTTATTTATTTTTATTTTAACTGCTGATTGGTTTGATGAGTGTTTGGTATTTGCTGTTTGTGTGCCCAGTGCTATATATACAGCGAGGGCAGGACAGCTTTGTCATTGTTTGTTGTTGTTGTTGTTTTCTAGCATCACCATGCCTTCTGGTGATGGGGGTGGGAGTCGTCATTCCTCCAGTTTTTTCCGTCCTCTCTGTGTAAAGTCATGCCAGAGTCCTGAAGTCATGAGACAGCGTTCTGAGATAGACAGTTTCCGATTTTTCTCTGATTTATTTATAACTATGAGTGTTAAAGTATATAAACCTTCATTATTCTCTCTCTCTCTCTCTCTCTCTCTCTCTCTCTCTCTCTCTCTCTCTCTGTGTCTTTGCTTTCTCTATTCGTTCTTTATTTCATTTTCCTTTGGGAGTATACTTCTGTGTTATTTCTTAAAGCTCAGGAAAACCTATTGTGTGGATTTGCGTTGTTTTCTTTTAAAATGCCATACTGCCATAATGCCATACTGCCATACTGCCATACAGCCATAATGCTATACTGCCATAATGCTATACTGCCATACTGCCATAATGCCATACTGCCATACTGCCATAATGCCATACTGCCATACTGCCATACTGCCATACAGCCATAATGCTATACTGCCATAATGCTATACTGCCATACTGCCATAATGCTATACTGCCATACTGCCATAATGCCATACTGCCATACTGCCATAATGCCATACTGCCATAATGCCATACTGCCATACTGCCATACTGCCATACAACCATAATGCCATACTGCCATACATCCATACTGCCATACTTCCATACAACCATAATGCCATAATGCCATAATGCCATACATCCATACTGCCATACAACCATAATGCCATACTGCCATACTGCCATAATGCCATACTGCCATAATGCCATAATGCCATACTGCCATACAGCCATAATGCCATACTGCCATACTGCCATACTGCCATAATTCCATAATGCCATACAGCCATAATGCCATACTGCCATAATGCCATACTGCCATACTGCCATAATGCCATAATGCCATACTGCCATACTGCCATACTGCCATAATGCCGTAATGCCATACTGCCATACAGCCATAATGCCATACTGCCATACTGCCATAATGCCATACTGCCATACAGCCATAATGCCATACTGCCATAATGCCATACTGCCATAATGCCATACTGCCATAATTCCATACTGCCATAATGCCATAATGCCATACTGCCATACAGCCATAATGCCATAATGCCATACTGCCATACTGCCATACTGCCATACTGCCATACAGCCATAATGCCATACTGCCATACTGCCATAATGCCATACTGCCATAATGCCATAATGCCATACAGCCATAATGCCATACTGCCATAATGCCATACTGCCATACTGCCATACTGCCATACTGCCATAATGCCATACTGCCATAATGCCATAATGCCATACTGCCATACTGCCATACTGCCATAATGCCATACTGCCATACTGCCATACAGCCATAATGCCATACTGCCATACTGCCATACTGCCATAATGCCATAATGCCATACAGCCATAATGCCATAATGCCATACTGCCATACTGCCATAATGCCATACTGCCATACTGCCATACAGCCATAATGCCATACTGCCATAATGCCATACTGCCATACAGCCATAATGCCATACTGCCATACTGCCATAATGCCATACTGCCATACAGCCATAATGCCATACTGCCATACTGCCATAATTCCATAATGCCATACATCCATAATGCCATACTGCCATAATGCCATACTGCCATAATTCCATACTGCCATAATGCCATACTGCCATAATTCCATAATGCCATACTGCCATAATTCCATACTGCCATAATTCCATACTGCCATAATGCCATACTGCCATACTGCCATACTGCCATAATGTAATACAAACACAAAATGATTAGCATTATGTTTTCTCATGACTGAGAAGAATTTTGATCTAGGCAAAAAAAAAATTTAAGATTTATTTTTTTAAAAATCTGAAATGAATTATATAAGTGTAGTACTACAATACTTTCACGTGTCAAATTTATTAAAAACGTCATTACATGACACACAAGTGTATGAATTAACTTAATATGATTTATATTCTAGAGAGACACCTAGTCTAATAAATATTAGTTTAAATAAATATCAGAAAATACAATGCAGTACATACAATTCAGATAGATGTACGTATAACATTACGTTCACACTAGGGAGCAACAAGTGCTACTTGTAGTTCGTCTCTTGTGGGTATGTAGCGTCTGTTAGCGTTTTTAGCTCTGAGGACAAAAGGTAGTAGCCAAAATGTATAGCCTACAGCTATCTACCGCTATACAGCATGCTTTACTACAGCATACTACAGTTTACATTTGTTAATATTTAATTAATATTTTGTAAAATATTAACATGTTAATAAATATTAATATTTTAATAAAGTTACATCAGTGTGAAAATTGGTTGTTTGATGTTCATTACGTGGCAGGATTTGTATTGGCTTTGCTAGCAGATTAGCAATGCAAGCTAACACTACTAGCTAGCTGCGTACATTGACCAGAGGCACCAACATACAGTATATATATATATATATTAGCTTTCACTAATCTGTGTGAAAATTGGCTGTTTGATTTACATGTTTACGTGCCAGGCTTTGTATTAGCCATTAGCAGATGAGCAGTGCAAGCTAACTAACTAGCTAACAACTACTACTAACCAGCTACAAACACTCTCCAGAGACACCAGTGATCTCTTCTACTTCCTTCCAAGCATTATGTTTCTACGTAATGTCTCCAGACACATTTAATGAGAGGTTGTATATGACAGGATACGTTTTTATTCCATTTCTGCACATCAAACAGTAAATGTAGGTTACTGTAGTGGGGAATGTAAAAAAAAATATTGTAGGCCTACCACACGCACCATACGATTGTACCGAGGAATTGTTCTAGCCAATTGTTTGGATTTGTCATTTTACCTAATTGACATAAATCTCGCCTCACATGTCACGCTGTCGCTTTGTTGCTCTCAGAAAATGGAATTGAAAATGGCCGCCTGTCTCTTCGTTGCTTGTTAGCGTGAACACAGAGATGCATTAGTGTAAGAACTAATTAAATAGTAAAATAGTATCATTGTCCGTTGATTCTCAGTGAAATATTGGGCAGTGTATTTTCATTTATTTAGTCATTTTCAGTAAACGCTTTATCCTGGATCTGGAGCCTATCCCGGGAACACTGGGTGTGAGATGGGAATACACCCTGGACTGGGAATACACCCTGGACTGGGAATACACCCTGGATGGAATGCCAGTGCATCACGGGGCTAATATACTGTGTATATGTATATATCAATGCATTTATTGTAGCACAAGATCATCTCAGTACAAATGTGTTTACACTGAGACAGCGCAATCCATGTCGAAACATATTCTATAGAAGCCTCTTATACAAGAGTGAAGAAGTGTGTGTGTGTGTGTGTGTGTGTGTGTGTGTGTGTGTGTGTGTGTGTGTGTGTGTGTGTGTCAGGTCCTTAGGGGATGTACAGCATAGCGAATGAGATGAGCTTCACTTCAAAAGGACGAGTTAACGAGATTAGCTTAATCATGGCAGGCTCAGACTCATCCCAATGAGTGAACTACACACTACTGTTCAGCTTCTTACAGCTAATGCTGAACTTTACTCATCCATCCATCTATCTATCCATTAATCTGATAATTAGTTAGTTATTAGTTTGCACTGTAGAGTCCGCTTAGTATGCGAATGCTAAAAGTGATGGCAAAATATTGTTAAGAAAAATACGTGACGTAATGAAAAGCGTGTGTGGTTTTTCTTCAGAACCGTGTTGTTTTTAAAAATACAGTTGTTGCCTTTTATCAGGCACTGCTTTAAAACCGTCAACATCTGTATCTCTATTCGGATTTAAATGTGAGGTGGGCGTGGCCTAAACAGAGGTGTTTGTGGGACTGATTTTTTTTTTGTTGTTGTTTGTACCTGCTTCGGACTTTTAACTAACGAATTTAATTGGTTCTATTTCCCAAATTATAAATAATCCGGTCACCAAATTTGAACCAACATGGTCCTGACCAGGCCGTTACTAAGGATGAATGAATGCATCATTGTAAATGCATCATTCACATCCACATGGGGGGCACGGTGGCTTAGTGGTTAGCACGTTTGCCTCAGGCCTCCGGGGTTGGGGGTCTCCGCCCTCCGGTCCCCGTCTCCGCCCTGTGTGCGTGGAGTTTGCATGTTCTCCCCCGTGCTTCAGGGGTTTCCTCTGGGTACTCTGGTTTCCTCCCCCAGTCCAAAGACATGATTGGCATTTCCAAATTGTTCGTTGTGTGTGAATGGGTGTGCGATTGTACCCTGCTTCACCTGCCTTGTGCCCCGAGTTCCCTGGGATAGGCTAAATAATGTACTCGTATTTGGTTACGTCCCTATCGTATATACCGTATACATAGGCATCCCATAGTGTGTTTTTTTTTTAATATAATTTTTTCCATCATTTGATGTTGCATTGTATGTCGAATGAATATAGATGTGTTGTTAAGTTAGCCGCACTATATTACAGTTGTTCAACATGGCTAGCTTTTATACAGAGTTAAATGAAGTTCTTTGTTAAAAACCTGCTCATCCTTTTTCCACGCTGCTATTTCAATATTTAAATATTTGTTGCACAATAGAGACTTTTTTTTATATTCTCTATTTTAATTGGTGACAGGAATAATGAGAAAATAGGCTACAGTCATTATTTCGTGGTGCGTTGCAGTATGTTGTGGAAGTGGACATTGTTCTTAGTCCTTTAACATGTGTGGAACGTTTCCAACTTCATTGTCGTGTCTTCGCTCGGGGCCTGTGCTATGAAAGAGTGCAATTATTTAAGCAAATTTGCAGTTACACTCTTTGGAGTTCATTTATTAAACATCAGAGCAGCACTGAACACATCGTTCAGCACAGCGTTATCCTTTATCCGCTTATTGCTTTATCAACCTGGTTCTCAGAAGATGTTTTGGATTTAATAATAGTGTACTCTGATAACAGACCCAAAAATGGTGTTTTCCTGTGGCACCTGTTTATAAACTGGTATATAAATGCTGTCATTTTACAACTGAAGGACATAACATCGACAATTTAAAAAAAAACAAACAAAAATACTTAATAATCTTATAATGAGTGTCATAATGAGAAATATTACATATACAGTGGGTATAGAAAAGAATCCCCCCCTTTACAATAATCACATTTTGTTGCTTTTCAGCCTGAAATGAAGACGGACACAGTTTTTGTTTTATCCAGCTGTATTTACTCTGTGCAACTTATAACATCCAAGTGAAAGATATAACACCAACATGTCAGAAAAAAAGAGTTGGCAAAAGGATCACCCCCTCCTAAAAATGACTTGTAAACTCAATCAGGTGTAGCTAATCACCTTCTCAATGGCACACAAAGCCATCTGACTTTCAACTGTGATCAGCTGTGGTCATTTTGATTAGCTCAGCATGAAAAGAGCTTTCCTGGAGCATTTTGTAGTGCAACTGAAGCAAACAATCAACTATGGGTGGCAAGGCACTGTTAAAATATCTCCGGGATAAAGTTGTGGACAGGCACAAGTCAGGAGATGGATACAAAAAAAATTTCAAAGACTTTATCAATGCCTAGAAGCACAGTGAAGTCTATTATTAAGAAGTGGAAGGTATTTGGTACAACACAGACCCTCCCTGGATCAGGACGTCGCTCCAAACTGGATGAAAGAGCCAGGAGGAAACTGGTCAGAGAGGCTACCAAGAGGCCTACAGCAACTCTGAAGCAGTTGCAGGAATTTATGACAAAGAGTGGTCATTGTGTGCATGTGACAACAATATCACAAATTCTCCACAAATGTGGCTTGTATGGGAGGGTTGCAAGAAAAAAGCCACCCACGACTGAGCTTTGCCAAAACGCACCTTGAAGATTCTGAGGCCACATGGAAAAAGGTGTGATGGTCAGATGAATTGTTTGGCCTCAACACTACACGATATGTCTGGCCGAAATCCAATACAGCTCACCATCCAAATAACACCATTCCTACAGTAAAGCATGGAGGTGGTAATATCCTGTTATGGGGGTGTTTCTCTGCAGCAGGGACTGGAGCACTTGTCAGGATAGAAGGAAAATGGATGGGGCAAAATACCATCAAATTCTTGAGGAAAATCTGCTGCCCTCTGCCAGAAAGTTGTCAATGGGAAGAAGGTTTACCTTCCAATATGACAATGACCCAAAGCACACAGCAAAACTGACCACACAGTGGCTGAAGGAGAAAAAGGTGAATGTCCTTGCATGGCCTAGTCAGAGCCCAGACTTAAACCCCATTGAAAATCTGTGGAATGACTTGAAGACTGCAGTCCACAAACGGTCACCATCAAATTTAACTGAACTTGAGCAGTTCTGCAAAGAAGAGTGGGCAAATATTGCAAAGTCTAGATGTGCAAAGTTAGTAGAGACATATCCCAACAGACTAAAGGCTGGAATTAAAGCAAAAGGTGGTTCAACAAAATACTGACACAAGGGGGTGATCCTCTGTCCATCTCAGTGATTGTTTTTTTATTTTTTAAATTTTTTTTCTGACATGTTGGTGTTATGTCTTTCACTTGGATGTTATAAGTTGCACTGAGTAAATACAGCTGGATGAAACAAAAACTGTGTCCGTCTTCATTTCAGGCTGGAAAGCAGCAAAATGTGATTATTTTAAAGGGGGGTGATTCTTTTCTATACCCACTGTATCTGGCTATATTCAGTATATTTCACTTGCTAATACACCATATTTTGTAGTGAATTAAACACTATTTGTTAGCACTAAAACATGTTTTTCTCTGCTAACTTTTATCAAGGTTGGATAAATGTGTTGATATAGTGAAAATTTAGATATAAACAAACCTATCCTGTGAATTTCTTTTATAAAATAGCATTCAAAGTTTAAGAAATGGTCATTTATTTAATGTGAATGTGGCAGCACACTGTGTAAACCAGGGTAGGTTTAAAGTGTGTAGCTTTAGTAAGCAAACAAAATCACAAGAATCATAATCTCATCACAGAGTTCAATAATAATGTTTTCTTGTCACAGCTTGACCTTTAACCTGACCTGTAACCAGCATTTATCAGTGGGTGGGGCAACTAGTGTTCCACTTTTGACAACGAATCAGTTTTCCTGCTGCTAAAATTAAACATTCTAGAGGGAGAGCGTTTGTATATAAAATTCACCAGTGTACAGTGCTGTGAAACAGTGTTAATGTTCTTCTGGGTTAGCAGTGATTTTCACCTCACCACTCTTCCATGGATGCCATTTTTGCCCAGTGTCTTTCTGATAGTGGAGTCATGAACAGTGACCTTTATTGATGCAAGAGAGAGACCTGTAGGTCCTTTGATGTTATCCTTGGCTCTTTTGTGACTCCCTGGATGAGTAGTCGCTGTGCTCTTGGAGGAATTTTGGAAGGTCGGCCACTTCTGGGAAGGTTCACTACTGTGCCGAGTTTTTCCATTTGGAGATAACGGCTCTCACTGTGGTTCTTTGGAGTCCCAGAGCCTTTGAAATAGCTTTTGTAACCCAGACTGATGTATTTCAATCACCTTCTTCCTCATCATTTCTGGAATTTCTTTCAACTGTGCCATAGTGTGTTACTGGGTAAGACTACTTACTATACTACTATTACTCAGGTTGTTTTATCTTAGATTTAGTTGTTTTCAATTTCTGAAACAATTTAGTATGAGATATACACAAAAACAGAAATACTTTTTCACAGCAGTGTATATATGCATCATGTCCTACGAGATGAAGGAGGAGCAGTGTGCGCTCTTTGCCATTGCGGCCGTCTGTCTGCCGCGAAAGCGCAAGCGCCGGACTGTCCGGGTCCACGGAACAGTTCGGACTCACAGGCAGCATGGCGGATCACGGATCACGTGCGCTCTACCGTCTTCACTCCCATTGGTAGTCGCTGCATCCAGGTCGCTCCAAATTTGCAAAAAGATAAACTTTTCTCAACTTTGTCGCATCACTGGACACGCCCACATCTAGTCGTCAACGATTGCTGTTGCTCATGTCGCCACAAGTCGCCAGCTCTCGTTGAATATGAATAGTCTCCGGTCGCTTTGTTGCTGTGAGTTCGCTGTATGATGGTGAACCTACCTTTACAGGCACTTCGCTGCATAACACACACACACCCACCCACCCACCCACACACACACACACACACACACACACACACACACACACACACACACACACACACACACACACACACACACACACACGTTGTTTCGGTTGTCAATAGTTACTAAAGAAATTTATTAACTTTCAGGGATAGTCACAGGAAGTGTATAAGAGAGTATGAGTGAATTATGTTTCCTTTGAACACTGAGCTTCTGTCTCTCTGTCTCTCTCTCTCACACACACACACACACACACACACACGTCCTTGCAACAAACTGTCTTTGATATTGTTTGTTTTTTTCCACGATCTGCCCACATGGCGTTTCACGCCCAGCTCTCGATTCAGACATGAGCAGTAAATCTAATATACAGTAGCAATGAAAAGCTGTTTAGTGTTTTTGTTTTTTCATTCTGTCTTTTATTCAGATGGTATCAGACCGTATCAGGTTTAGGTGAGGGTTCAACCCACTGAAGCAGCTGTTGGGAAATAAACACTCGTGTGTGTGTGTGTGTGTGTGTGTGTGTGTGTGTGTGTGTGTGTGTGTGTGTGTGTGTGTGTGTGTGTGTGTGTGTGAAAAGGTGAAACTCAGACCCACCCACTGTAGATATTATTATAGAAACGCCGCTCACTTTGATCCCATCATTGTTCATTTCTGTAGAGAGAGAGACGGAGACACAGCGGTCAAACATCTCACTACACGGGAAAGACTCATAGCAATCATCAATTCATTTTTATTCATGCCAGTTTTATCTGCTATCTGTTGCACTTTATTCTTAACTTAACTTTACCTTTAGTTAAAGTTTTAACTTAACTTTATTTGACCGTTTTTGTGTTTTTTTGCTGACTATTGTTTTGATGTAAAGTACTGTGCAAAAGTTTTAGACACATGCAAAGAAATGCTGTAGAACAAAGATGCCTTCAAAATAATGAAATTAAATGTTTCTACATTTAAAAAAAAAATACTGTAAAGAGCAGTAAACAGTAGCAAACGAAACTAAGTCAATATTTGGTGTGACAAAAAAATAAAAAATAAAAATAGTAGTCTCCGGTCCAATGTGTGCAGTTTTATAAGGAAATGAGCTGGTAAGTTTTATTGAGCATCTTGCAGAACCAGACACAGTTCTTCTGGACACTTTGACTTTTGCACTCGCTTCTTATTTTTGCAGCGAAACCCAGCAGCCTTCATTGTGTTTACTGTCTGAAAAGTGTCTCTTATGTAATATGCTGCTTTCTTTACTGCATACAAACATTTTTTCTGTAACATTTAATTTTGTGCTAGAAAACTAATGTTTGGGAATCTAAAATGTTTTTTTGTACCGACTTGATCATGTAGACGTCATAAAATAAAATAAAAATCTATAACAAAGTTTGTACTAAAAAAAACAAGGTGCCTAAAACTTTTGCACAGTACTGTATATATATATATATATAGTTTTACTTTTTAAAAAATTCTATTCTTCACTATCTTCTGTATATAAAGCACTTTGTAAACTGCTAAATAAAGATTATTAGTATTAAAGATTATCCCTAACTAGCAATGCTAATGTAGTAGCCGAGCAACTGCGACATAGCTTAGTTAAACATTAAGGCGATACACTAATATTACAAACTTATTTACTCATTTGTTTACAGCAACTTAAGTCCAAAAGTTCCGTCAGTGTTCACGTGGAGAAAGTTATGCGTATTCAGAGTCGGGTTATGTACATGTCGGTTTTCCTGGCGCCTCATTCAGAAAATCCAAATCATCTGCGTGTAGTTCACGCCTCCGGGTCTGCCTGATTTTTACTGAGTATCCAAAGCTATCATCTAGACACTTTTAATACTTCTGTTAATGTATGGGGAAAAAAACAGAGGATAGAAAATGCAGACAGAAGAAGCAGCTCACTTTCACGACAGTGCGATGTGATATATGAATGGGAAGGTATGAGGAGTGTCGTATGTTGCTAATATATTGCTGCATGAATATTCCTTGTATAAATTTGGTTTAATTTAACAAAATGGCTTCCACACTCATTATTCAGCAGGTTATAAAATAGCACTTGATCCAGCGCATCCTGGTGTTGTGCATTGTATTTTGTGCTGATCGATATTGTACTCACAAACGAATAAAGCAACGAGATGCTTCATCAAGGTCATGAAATCGTAACCGTTGGGCGACTTTATCACACTTTTAACTCATCGTTCAGTGCCGGTGTTTTGTGTAAATTCGATGCACTCTCCTGTAAAGAAAACCTGTGAAAAAGCGCTTATCTGCTACACTTGCAGCTCATTCTCAGTTAAGTCGCAGCATTATTCGTAAAAATTCTGTCCTCGAGAAGCAATGTCTGATCAAGATGCGTCTCCTCCGATGTCCTCTGTGAAGAAAAAAACCTTTTACTGCACCTTAAAGAGACAATACTATGTTTATGTATCTAATATAGTTGTAATTTTTTGTGTATTTACAGACAAAACTTAAATTTCAACGTGACGTTGTGTTTAAACATCAAACTGTCAGACTGTGATGGTGGACTTAATACTGCTCCTGAGAGTGCAACTCTTTTTCACGCCCCTTTTTCAGCAAGCTCCGCCCCACATGTGTAACTTTAATGCAACTTCTGAAGAAGACTTTATTTATCACATATACATTACAGCACAGTGAAATTGTCTGTGCATATCCCAGCTTGTTAGGAAGTTGGGGTCAGAGCACAGCAGAGAGGGTTAGGGCCCAAGGGTGGCAGCTTGGTGGTGCTGGGGCTTGAACCACCAACCTTCTGATCAGTTGAGCTGAACCCTTTGGGATAACGCGTACGTCTGTAGCTATGTCTGAGGTCTGAATTCCACTCGTCCTAAAGGTTTTAAAGTGAAGATGCTAAAATATCAATAATAGTCGGGGCTTGCTTTAAGGAGGTATGAGAGAGGACGGTTAAAAAATGAAAACCAAAAAGACCCCAAAAAACTTACCATTCTGTAAAAGAGTAAAAGAAAAAGATGGTCTGTAACCCTTTACCAATCTGTAACAGGGCAGTGGAAGCTCCGTGGTTAAGACGTTGGGCTAGTGCTCGGAAGGTCATGAGTTCAATCCCCAGCACTGCCAAGCTGTCATTGTTGGGTCCTTGAGCAAGGCCCTTAACCCTCAACTGCTCAGATGTATAAATGAAATAAAATGTAAGTCGTTCTGGGTAAGGGCATCTGCCAAATGTTGTAAATGTAATTAAATGAATTGGACGTGTAAAAAAACAAAACACCCAGGCTTCATAAATGCCTCTATGGTCTGTTAAAGCATTTGTCACGTCTGAGTGCTTTCACTGGAGCCACTCTCTGTCCGTGTGTGACCTTCCACTCCAAGTGGAGTCCTGATGATAACATTTCAGTCATTACTGTATCGTCAGTCTTTCCTGCGTGATCAGCTTAGGAATGTGAGGCCACAGTTTGGGGGTCGTTTGCACCACAGGTAAATAAATAATTAAACAGAGGAATCTCATGGGTTTTACCATTATTTTCATTTTAGTTGTGAAACACAAAACACAAGGGTTTAGGGAAGATAGATTCGGAGTGCTTACACGAACGCGCATGAATTACTCTAGAAATGAAGTAGGTTTAATGATTGGCGTGTATTGAAAATTTATTTCGCGATTATACCTTACGGTTTAATTTTTCACAGTGTTTTAAAGAATCAGTCCCTCCAGGATTTCGTGATTTTGCGACCGCAGAAACGAGCAAACTCCGCAATATTCTGGGGAGCTTGCAATTTTTCAAAATTCCCGCAGATTTTCCGTAGGTCTGGGCCGAGACGCGTCACGTGACGTCATCACAACGCACATTCAGCCGACGCCCTCTTCGATTCACGTGCGTCGAACATGAGTACAGCTAAAAGGTCTCATTTACCAACAGACATCACTGTGAAAAACAATTTAGTGCGATTGCGAATTAGCTGCGGCAAAATTTGGCCGCAACAATGAGAAAAAATCCCCTCGAAATTCTGTACGGACTAAAAAAAAGAAAGCCTCAATAAATAAAACTTGGCGCAGAAATCACTCGGTACAGACGAATAGGTTACGTTTGTGAATGCTGACGATCAACAAACTGCCATCGATTAAGATATTGTGCTTATTATATTCTAATAAATGCTAATGTATGCAAATATAAGCTATGTAGAAGTGAAATTAGGGATGGCACTACATGCAAATGGCATTGAAACTGATGGAAATGCATAGTTTGAATTTAGTTATAGACTTTTACAGCTTCTTATATATAATTTCTCATTTCCGTTCTGTTCTATTCTGTTTCGCTAATATAGCTACAAGGAACTGTTTTAACAAAACATGCTGTTTAATGTTTTTTCTTATTTTTAATACATCTGAATGAACTGAAATGAATCGTATACAGATCGATGACAAGTTATTTCGTATATATATATATATATATATATATATATATATATATATATATATATATGCATCTTTGTTCTGCAGGAATATAAATTATTTAGGTTGTCATTATTTAGTGCATTAACGGCACATCAGTGCTTTAACCGGAAACCTGCATCGCACCAATTAGCTTTCGTAAATAATTAACCCCCACCAGAAGGGGTTAAATGTCGACTGGTCCCCCATCAGGTGCCATGAGACCCCTGCGATGGGTATTTGGTGGTAGAGAATGTTCTATTTATAATACATTGCTGCAATACGTTGGCCAGGCTGTCAGAGTGTCTTACAGGAATTACAGGGTTGCCAGATTGGATCTCACTTCAATCAGGATTATGGAGTTGTTCAGTTCATTTTAAATCAATCCAAGCTGTAACTTTGCTGAATTAAATTTAGGAGAACAAGTCAGGACTTTTCAGCCCCATTTGATGAAGCTCTTTAAACCTTAATGTTCCAGTAATGGGAAAAAAAACTATAACAACTATAACAAAATAGAATATACAAATTCATTTCCTGCCTGAAGTCTGAAATTCACCCAAAATAAGAATCAAACAATCAATAGGAAATTTCTTATATTATTATTATTATTATTATTTTTTCCCGGCGTTTGCATGTTCTCCCCGTGCTTCAGGGGTTTCCTTCATGTACTCTGGTCTCCTCTCCCAGTCCAAAAACGTGTTGTAGGCTGATTGGCGTTTCCAAATTGTCCGTAGTGTGTGAATGGGTGTGTGAATGGGTGTGTGAATGGGTGTGCGATTATCCCCTGCGATGAGTTGCCACCCCATCCAGGGTGTCCCCCCCTCATGCCCAGAGTTCCCTGGGATAGGCTTCAGGTTCCACACGACCCTGTGTAAGATAAACGGTGCAGAAAATGGATGGATGGATGGATGGATGGATGGGATTTTTTTCCACACAGCAAGAAAATGCATGTTCATCCCGTATCCATGTCGGTTTCCTCTGTGTTCTCCGGTTTCCTCTGGCTATCCAAAAACATGCCAGTAAATGGATTGGCTGTGCTAAAGTGCACCTAACTGCGAATGAGTGTGTGAATGTGTGTGTGGTGCCTTGTGATGGACTGGCGTCCGTTCCTGGGATAGATTCGGATCCGAATCCGCCACGAAAAATGAGAGAATGAATGATTTGAAAATTCCAGTGCAGATTTTCATGCAGGACTGCTGGGAGACTTGCTCGTATTTGTAATTTATTTCAGAGCGACCAAACCTGTCAGAATATACCATAACAATGAGAACTGTTTTGTTAATCACTAACATTCGTTAACCAGAACGCAGGTTCTATGGCTACAGTTTGTTTTCTGGTACTACGTCATTCTCTAACCTTTGGTGTGACTGGTCCAAAAATGTGCATTAATTGGTGACATCAGAAGTACTGATGATGTTACTGGAAAAAGAGCAGAAACAATTTAGAGCTTCTGTAAAATGTAGCCTTGTTCGAATTATATGAATAATGTAGGTGGTGCCACAACTTAAGCCCTATTTGGATTGGATTAGTTTTATATGTGGAGGTGTTTAATGTCATTGTTACCGGAGTAACTTGGGGATTTTAGTCCCAGCCGAATCCTTCATGTCAGAAATTTCTTTAAGGACTGCACCTTTCAAGAGTGTGGAAAGATTACGCTGTATCATAATTTACCTTCTATCTTGACATGGTGGTAACGATTCCATTATATCCTGTGGAAGAAGAGGTTGTTTCCCCACTTTTTCTTCAGTATAAGGAAACTCCAGGAAGTGCTTGCTGTTTTCTATAATCTCATCTGAAACCAAAACTAAAACAAACCTGAGTTTAAAAAGCAGCACGATGAAATACAGAAGATGTTTCAATGGGTTTTAGATTAGTTATTGAGTTACTAGCACACTCCGAATTCCCGGTCGGGAACTTGGAAAGCATTTACGGCATTTGGCAGACGCCCTTATCCAGAGCGACTTACATCTTTATTTCATTTATACATCTGAGCAGTTGAGGGCCTTGCTTAAGGGCCCAACAATGACAGTGCTGGGGTTTGAACTCACAACCTTCCGATCAGTAGCCCAATGTCTTAACCATTGAAACCGTCCACCTAGCTTGAGTTCTCGGTCATGAACACACTCTGACGTTACAGCAACATGGCGGCGCTCGGTAAACAGTAAACATAATTCCGTTTGTATCATTTTCTACTTGATTTTACGTGATATGTAGCGGTTGTGTCGTGAAGCCGTGTTTTAACAGCTTTGTAATTTAAGATTTGTCGTGCTTTCAATTCAATTCAATTCAATTCAATTCAATTCAGTTTTATTTGTATAGCGCTTTTAACAATGGACATCGTCACAAAACGATCCTGAGCCAAAGCGCTGCACGTTTAGGTCAGAACTCGGGAAAATCGACTTGGAGCGTGACCGACTAATGATCAAGCATTTATATTTAAGATCCGATCAAAGTAATCCGAGCTGTGTGTAGTAACCCCTTTTCCCCAGACTATATCTAATGCTGCCTTCGAATCCTCCACGGAAGTACGTGTGTACGATTCCAGAGGTGGTCATTATGACGTGACGGTGTCAGAGAAAATCGACCGAGTAGGAAAACTTCTTTCATTTTTAGTTTTTTTTTTTTTTTTTTGTATCATCAGTGACATGAAGCACATTTTGTCTTACTGAAAGAAAACAAAGAAGCCTTAACATGCACAATTTCCAGTATGCCGTATGTGGCCACCATTTTTTTTTTTTTTTTGTAATTATGTAATTTTAGTTGTAATTATGACATTGTTTTAGTTTAGACAAGTTTTAGACACATGCAAAGAAATGCTGTAGAGCAAAGATGCCTTCAAAATAATGAAATTAAATGTTTCTACATTTTTAAAATAATACCATAAAGAGCAGTAAACAGTAGCAAATGAAACAAAGTCAATATTTGGTGTGACAATAAAAATAAAAATAAAAATAAAAATATTAGTCTCCGGTACAACGTGTGCAGTTTTATAAGGAAATGAGCTGGTAAGTTTTATTGAGCATCTTGCAGAACCAGACACAGTTCTTCTGGACACTTTGACTTTCGCACTCGCTTCTTATTTTTGCAGCGAAACCCAGCAGCCTTCATTGTGTTTACTGTCTGAAAAGTGTCTCTTACTGTAACATGCTGCTTTCTTTAATGACATACAAACATTTTTCTGTAACATTTCATTTTGTGCTAGAAAACTAATGTTTGGGAATCTAAAATGTTTTTTTTTGTACTGACTTGATAATGTAGACGTCATAAAATAAAAAAAAAATCTATAACAAAGTTTGTACTACAAAAAAATAGGGTGCTTAAAACTTTTGCACAGTACTGTATATTTACAGGACTTGAAGGCAGCATAAACCCTGGACACACAGAGAAAGCATAGCCGGGTTGTAGGTGGTTTTCTTGTCAATCTGGCAACCCAGTCAACCAGCAATGAGCCGCGTGCCTTTAACACTAGAGTGCTTCGCTTCCAGCGTGGGCTCACCTCAGAGCTGAGACCCCTCATAGAGAGGATGTTGGATGAGAATAGACTAGGATAAAACAGGACTGTTCTCTCGGATATTTAAAGAATAAAAGAAACAAAAACAGGTTTTGATTCGGATTTACACCCGAGATCTTGACGGTGAAGTGTGAAGAAAATGCCAGAGAAAAAAGGTGAGGCTGGTGTTCTGTTAAAGCTGTGTTTCTAACTGTAGTGTCCTGCTGTGTAACATTACTTTTTCAAATAAAAAGTAATTTTTTTTTAATGTGTAATATTACTGTCTAGGTACTGAATGGAAACTTCAGAACATCTTTATTTAACCACATAGATAAGAGCATACAGGTGGAATGATGCTGTGAATTAATTGTAATTTTTAGTTGTTTTAGACATCAGGTGGGCAAAAGGGGTGGCAGAGTTACACTAAGGGGTGGCACTGCATACATTGTTCATAGTCCAAAGTTAAATCAGTTTCTCAGTACCAAAAGAAAGATCACGTAATGACACTGCAGATGAATTGGTTTCATAGTTGTTCTTAATATTCGAGGGATTTGGTCAAAAAGTGTTCATTTGGGGTGGCATTTGGGGTGGCATTTGGGGTGGCATTTGGGGTGGCAAGGCTTATTTCAAGGACCCTTGTGCGCAATCATAGGAGTCATTAGTGATAGTGTGTGTGGTTGACGAAACGATTATTATAACATAAATATTCTTCATGATGAACACAATCACTGAATTGATCAGACTGTTATGATTTAGCTGGAAGCCGATGGTTTAATAACGTAGCGATAACAGCATGATATTTTTAATAAATATGTGAGTAATTTGTGCAACATGCACGACAACAACATTTTCAGCGTTCCACCTAGTGTGTAGTCTTCTGCGTGTGCACTCCATGAGCTCTAATGCAATCTGGACCCTCCGGGCAACAGGCTGGGCCAACTCAGTGAAGTGTATGTGTGTGTGTGTGTGTGTGTGTGTGTGTGTGTGTGTGTTTATATAATAAAGAAGGCATGCGAGATAAACAGAGGGTGGTGCAGGAACACTGTGATGGTTCCCAGATGCTTCGTGAGGTTGATTTGCATGTATGTAGAGAAATTATTGTTTAAAAAAAAAAAAAAAAAAAAAAAAAAAGATTGTTCCTCCGGAGCCACACTAATGACTGGAGACGTCACTAATGATCATTTTATATCATGTTGGTGTTACAGGAAGTATTTGAACGTTTTAACTACCACAGTGTGACACAGTTCAGTACACTAATGTGGTTTATATTCAAATGTATCATTTTTTCTCATTTTTTTATGAATCCTACCACTACGTTCCTGGAAATGCTGGAAAATGCTGGTGAAAAAATCTCAACAGTTGTGAATTGTTTGTCCAGCACGAGGCTCACACCCCTCCCCTTTCCCTTTCCCTTTCCCTTTCCCATCCCCCTGCTCACCAGCAGCTAAACACAGAGTCACGATACTCTACACACAGAAACCCAACACTGTCCTGACTAATCTGATAACAGACTTGCAGCGATAAAATAATTCATTTGTTTACACTGATCTGAAAATGTCCGATGACTTATTTTTATATATAAATTCTGTATATACTGTGCACTCTTAAAAATAAAGGTTCTTCAGTGGTTCTTTACAGCACCACAGGTTCTGCAAAAAACCTTCTTCTTGTCAAGAACCATTTTTCATTGTATAGGGTTCTTGAGTTGAACTATATGGTTGTTTGGTTCTTCATTTTTCATTATGGGTTCTTCAGAGCAGTGCATTGGTTCTTCAAGGTATTATCCCTTAACAGGTTAAAGTGAAACCTATAATGTTCCTTGTGGGCCTGGAAAAGGTTCCCCTGGCATCACTTTTAAGATCCTTGCTTTGGATCCTTAAAGCGATAACTAGGTGCGTGGGTGTGGGTGTGGCACTGCTGTGAAGAACCATTCTTCTTTAAAGCACCAGTAAATAGATGGTTCTCTAAAGAACTTGAGAGTAAAAGGGTTTTTTTTGTGCAACTTAAAAGGGTTCTCCTGTGGCATCAGGCTGAAAAAACCTTTTTTGGTTCTAATTGGAACCTTTATTTTTATGTCCAAGCCAGAACTGTTGAACGTCCTGCATTTAAAAAAAAAAAAAAATTTTCTCGGCATCCACCAGCTGCCAGGACAGAATTTCACAATGCGGTGTGACATTTCTCAGGTTTATAATAGTGAGACTTAATTGACTGCTGTGAGGCTCCTCTTGCGGTGTTGGAAAGCTAGTCCGGGTGTACGTCACGCTCCAATCATTTGAAACAGCTCGATACGGCGTGAGTCGGGAGTGTAAATGTTGGACACAACCGCCTGTTCTCCATCCGCGTTAATAGCACGTCCCATCCAAGCCATGATGCAAGTCTCATTTCCAGGAAATACCGTATCTGGTGTCACCTCCTGGATCCATCTGGAACCTTTTTTTTTTTTTTTTTTTTTTTAAATGTTGCTTGGCTGGATTAAATGTTTCTCTAACAGTTCCGTTAGTGACAGAAAAACATTTGGTGTTCATGGGAAATAACTGTAACCGAGTTAAAAAAAAAAAACGAGGCAGGGTTTTAGTGGCGTCCTAAACCATGGATAGCATTATATGACACTTTGAGCCAATCAGAATCCATGCCACTCGATCCAGGCTTGCGATGGAGACTAGAGATGACGTAACGTATGGATTTGTGCCAGCAGACAGGAAGACGGTGGCGTACTGTATTCGCTTCCTGTTTGATCTCCGTTGCAGGTTTCCGTGATCAGAAATGAAGGCAAATGATCCGTCTCAAGTGGACTGGATGAAAGCGTGAAACAAATGAGCAAATTAACAAATGCGACAGTCAGAATTCGCAGACAGTGTTAGTAATTGTGAATCGGACAGCTCAGACGTCACGTGAAACATTATTATAGCATAGGCAATTGAGTTCGTAAACTCCACATTAAGAACAAATCAAACCAAAGCATGTGTGTAAAAACCCTGCTGCATTATTTACACCCAGTATTTTCTTATTTCTTACTCGTATTGATGATGCAGCCATTTTTTTTTGGAAAATGTATTTATTTTGATACATAACACAAGCTTCCCCAGACAATAAAAGAACAGAGTACGAAATATGGCAAATGGAAAAAAAAAAATGTAGTAAAACAAAAATAAATTGAAAAAAAAAAAAAATCAAATATAACAATACAAAGCTTATTTTCCTCACTGGGTCGGTTTCTCCCTCAGCGTTGTTTCCTCCAGGTGTTCCACACATCCCCTCCATACCGTCAGAAATTAACGCAAAATCAAGGAAACGCCGCAATATTGGGAGGAGCTTGCATTATTTTTCAACATTACCGCAGATTTTCCGCAGATTTGGGCCAGGACGCGTCATGTGACGTCATCACAACGTTGCGTTCGGCCAAAGCCCTCTTCGATTCACGTGCGTCGAACGTGAGTACAGCTAAAAGGTCTCGTTTACCACCAAACATCACTGCTAAAGAGCGTGCAGAACTATTTCATGCAATTGAGATTTCACCAATTCAAGTAGTTTTCTGCAAAAAAAAAAAAAGCACAGAAAACTCGCAAATTCGCAAATTTTGTAAAAAAAGCCGCAGCAAAATCAAGCATTTTTGGCCACAACAATAAAAAAACAGCTCCTGTATCCTGAACAGACTGCACAAATGCCAACAATAAAGTAGTGTTGCTTTAAAAAAAACTGTATAATGTCTACAAAAATGCCTTTATTTTCTTTTTAAAAAGTAATAAATAAATAAATAAATCTGTAGAAAGTTAAAAAATTAAGAATTTTAATTTTAAAAATTAAAAATTAAGTACAACACATTGACTGCTTTCATTTAGTTTGCTATTAAATTAATAAAAATTGCTAGTTCTAATCCCGACGATGCCGGAGACATCCTGGTCGGGAACCAAGAGAGCAAAATCGGATCCGTTCTCTAGGTGGAAGGCTTGGCGTACTCTCACTAGCCAATCACGTGCGTCTGTGAGCTCATGTATGCGGAAGAGGGCCGATAGCAAATTCCCTCTGGCTGTGTTACGCTGCATTTCAAAAAGTTCTGCTTGGCTGGTTTCACGGCTGGTGGAAGCACGCGTTAGCCTTCACCCTCCCGATTTGTAGCCGTCACGTTTCCTAGTGGGGAGAAAATTTATGATATCACGAAATACATGAAAAGCATATTGTGACATAATTTATCACTATATTGATATTAAATCTTCATTTTGCTCAGCCGTACTCTGTAGCACAGGGCTATTCCACGTCACTAACAGCTGGCGTATCTTAAAGAAACACATTTGGGTGGAGGGCCGGTCAAAATATACCGTATATAGAGGTGGACCAGATCTGGAAAAGGTTTGGAGAGGTGCTGGACTGGACCTCTTTGCCAGTGCCAAGTCAGCATGTTCCCTGGCTGTCGCTGGGACAGGATGCTCTGCCTCATGACTGGCCCTAATTTTTTTTTTCTCATCCCTCGTATAAAATAAGAGGTAAATATTTACAATCCCTCTGCACCACATTGTAAGGGTGAATTACTGTACTGTAATTTTGATTAAATACAGTGCTGTGAAAAATTATTTGATTTCTTCTATTTTTGTGTGTATCTCATACTAAATAGTTTTAGATCTTCAAACGAAATACAACATAAAACAAAGGCAACAAAGTACATGGAGTCCCAGAGCCTTTGAAATAGCTTTGTAACCCTTCCCAGACTGATGTATTTCAATCGTTTTCTTCCTCATCATTTCTGGAATTTCTTTCAACTCTGGCATAGTGTGTTACTGGGTAAGAGCTTTTAACCAACTTCATGCTGTTGAAAAAGTTCTATTTAAGTGTTGATTTGATTGAACAGTGTTTGCAGTAATCAGACCTGGTTGTGTCTAGTCCAGCTGAACCCCATTATGAATGCAGTTTCATAGATTTGGGGAATTAGTAACTATGGGGGAAATACATTTTCACACAGGCCCAGTTGGTATTGGATAACTTTTTTGCTTCAATAAATAACATTATCATTTAAAAACTGTATTTTGTGTTTACTCAGGTTGCCTCTGTTTTAACTTAGATTTTGTTTTCATTCCTGAAACAATTTAGTATGAGATACACACAAAAACAAAAGAAATCAGGATGGGGGCAAATACTTTTTCACAGCACTGTATTTTGCTTTCCATATTAATGGTGTAATTACATGCTTTAAACCCTCTCAATTATCTCGTATCATATTTTCCTGCTGAATTGCGCCTTTGAGGCAAGTCGTGCATATATATATATATATATATATATATATATATATATATATATATATATATATATGTGTGTGTGTGTGTGTGTGTGAATTGCAAATCTAGTTCTTTAACTATTTTTCTTTATTCTTTTAATTTTCTTTTTTTTTGGACAATAAACACCCAAGTGTCTGCAGCCATTGTATTTTGATACTAGTCTGTATGTCCTTGTCAGGTCTGCGCTCTAAAGGTTAAAGGGATAGTTCCCCCAAAAATGAAAATCCTGTTATCATTTACTTACCCTTATGTCATTCCAAACCCAAATACTGTTATTTTCATAACATAAAAGAAGATATTTTTCACTCTTTTCCACTCTATTACAGCTCTGTTCCATAAAATGGCAGAAGATAGTGATCACGAGCTTCAAAAATGCTCCATAAAAACTATTCTCCAAGTGGCCGTACTAGAGCTCTGTGACGTATGGAATGATTTTATAGCATCGCTGTGTAAACATTCTTCAATACACACTCAGCTTTTATTGGATTTAAACCTGGTGCATTAATACAGAATTGAGTTACTGTTGACGGCTCAGCCAATCAGATTTTAGAACCACTTCATATATTATGTCAGCTAGGGCTGGGTAATATAACTGATATAATAACGATATTGTGATCAATTATTATGTGATACACTTTTCTGATATATCGTTGGTATGGTGATGTATTTTTTTTATTTGATCAATTACAAATTAAATGCCACTGAATGGATGCGGTTGATTTGACGTAATTAATTTTTTAAAAACTTAATCTAGTATCGTCTTAACTTTTTTTTGTTGTTTATTTTACTGCTGTTTTGCAGACAGTTTGTTAGCTCAATTATATATCGTGATACATAATCGTGTAGCATAGAAATGTCCTCAAGTATCGTGATATGATATTCTTGTCATATCGCCCAGCCTTAATGTCAGCGCATTAATGGTGGTGTTGCTCTTTAGCTATAGTATGCGATTTGGGACGCAGACGCAGCCTGCCTTCTGTCACGCAACACAACCGACGTTATGAAATGTCGAATATTGTAATAAAATATTAGTCAGAATCCATAAAATGTCTTCCTGTTGCTTGGGAAGGTTTGCAGGTTGGTCAGAGTCGTGCCTGTGGATGCCTGGTGCTGTGTTACAGAGCACAACGGTTCACATGGCCTTCCTATTTATAGCAGACCAGCTTAAAGTCATGGTACACTGAAGCGGTTCTGAAAATAAAATGTGCACATGCATGCTCCCAATTGCTGACCTTCAGCAGGTTAAAAGACACAGGATTGATGATTGATTCATTAGGCCAATACCCATTACTGTATCTCAGCTATATATGTTTTACTGTGTAGCTGTGAACTTAAAGTTCAAGTGCATGGAGCGTTACATGCAGACACAGTGAATTAATTAGTTTTTATTATACTTGTAACTTTAGCGTGATTCTGTGTTCAGTGATTCGGGATAGGAATCATATGGAGTTTATGATTCGATTCGATTCGATTCGATTCATGTTGCTGTTATAAAAGGATTCGTTATCATCTTGATGCACATGGAACTTTGATTTCTATAATTTTTACGATTTTTCCAGGATAACACTTTCTGCTTTTAAAACATAGTATTATTATTATTATTATTATTATTATTATTATTATTATTATTATTATTATTATTATTATTATTTTCATGCATCCTATAAAAAACAACAACAACAACAAAAAATACACAAGATGTAATTAATTCCCAACAAATGAGTAACATATGAGTGCGACATTTGGCAACTAGCAGGTTATATACTGTCTGTATTAACATTTAAATAAATGTGCATTTGTGTATAATAAATAAATAACTAAATAAATACATTTGTACCTATATAATTAAATAAAATGTAAACTATATAATAAATATAAATATACAAATCTACAGTATAAATGAATGTTTAAAGAAGTGTAAAGTATGATTGTGAAGTGTCTGTACAGAGCTCAGTTTTATTTTGACTAATGTTTATGTTTTAAAAAAATGCGTTCGATTTCTAAAAATATTTAACAGAAAAAGGATAAAAAAGATTTAATGATTACGTACTAAATTTTAACAAAAGTTAGCATAAAACAATTCACCAGTATCTCAGGAATGAAACACTCGTTCTTTCATGCTGTTGTAGGAAAATAATCAACAACAGGGTGGTGTGACGCTTCCTGTAACAGCAAATCCTGCAGTGTTTTATTCTGCTTGTACGACAGAAAATTTCCGGCTTCCTATTAATTAAAGAATGACACGTTGTTGGACGTCTGCGAAACACGTTCCTGTTATCAGTGCGGCTTGTCGTGTTACCGAGACGTAACCTTCCTGAAGATGTCGGAAAACTTAACGTTACAGATTTACCGTAGAGTGTTACAAAGCGCTGCGTCAATCTGTTTATGTGCAGCGTCCGTCGTACAAGTTCCCTGTGGACGAGCTGTTACCATAGAAACGATATAAACCTGTGATTTGCGGCTGCACTGCTGTCAGAGCTGCTGTCGTAGGAGATTACTCGGCACCTTCGGACCAATCAGAATGGAGAACTCATCAGTGAACAATCATGCTGGTAGTCTGGAAAGGAAAGAAGAATGCTTTCTTGAGAAAATTCTCCGCTAGTGTTCGATCCTGTCGGTGTTCGGGTGTCACCCCGGAGATCTTTTTGAACCTGAAAGTGTGTTGCTTCCCCCCCCCCCCCCTAACCCCCCCCCCCCCCCTCCTCCTCCATGCAACATAACGGAATAAAAATGGATCCACGGCACATCCAGATGTGTGTCCTGCTCAAGTCGCCATGATACTTTCCTTTGGGTTTTTTTGGAAATATAAATCTGGGTCTTTGAGAATTCCTGATCCTTCCAACATTCCTATCTTTATCTTTATTGGAAACATGTGTTGGCTCCAGCAGGCACCTTCAAACAGCGGGCATCTCTCCAGCAACCGCATTTCTTACATTTCTTTTTTTTTTTTTTTTCTGACGAAGGCGTCCTTATCGGCGTTCATCTCAATTCAGGAGCAGCCGCTCAGACACGAAGACGCTTTGCAGTCGTTTTAATGGAGACTCCTGCCAAGGAAAAGTGTGGCGTAACAAAATGCGAATGGAAAGAACGAGTCCCGGGTCCTCATCAGCGGGTTTATGTCCTGCCTGGCAGTGGAGGAGACGTCCTCGTGTCGGGTTTATGGTACACGGCAAACGTGAAGTCGTTCCTGTTCCAGGTCAGGAAATAGTTTTAGTTTAAAAGGGGGCCTGTAAACATTCCCAGCATGCTTCGCTTGAGGTGCAGCCGAAGTGAATCATTCTCACAGGGAGCTGTAAAGCACGTTAGCAAGATTCTACACTGTGTACGAGCGTCAAGTCGATATACACGAATGAAATATTAACGCATTTGTCTTGTTATAGAGATAATTGGTATAATTGCTAAAAGTCGTAATCTCCCAAACTTTCTCAGAGCTTCTGTATAAAACTGATTTTGGGGCGGAGTTACGTATGATGTCACACGATAAACTCCACGGCTCCGGCGACTATTAAGCCGTCCACTTCGGGATTTTCCGATCGCAGAAATGAACGCAAAATCGAGCGAACTCCGCGATATTCGGAGGAGCGTGCAATTTTTCTAAATTACCTCAGATTTTCTGCAGATTTGGGCCGAGACGCGTCATGTGACGTCATCCCGACGCGCATTCAGTCGACGCCCTCTTCGATTCACGTGCGTCCGACACGAGTACAGCCGGAAGGTCTCGTTTACCAACAAACATCACTGTGAAAGACCGTGCAGGACAATTTCGTGCGATTGCGATTTCGCCGATTCAAGCAGTTTTTTCCTCAAAAAGAAAAGCACAGAAAGTCCGCAAGTTAGAATGTAGAAAATTTAGAGAAAAGCCGCAGCAAAATCGAGCATTTTTGGTCGCAAAAAAACCTCCTGGAAGAGGAAAGTGACTCTGATTTAGTGTATAGAAGTTAACTAGTTGATGTAGCTAATATAATTATAATTATAATAATAATAATAATAATAATAATAATAATAATAATAATACTAAAACACTCCATGTTGTTCTATTACAGGAAAACAATCAATGACCATTTGGTGTAAGTTACTGTTAACACCCCAGATTATTTCCCAGCAAGTGTTTTATTCCTCTTATACCACAGAACTATTTTTTTACGACACGTCATACTTTTTATCCGTTTATAGTTACGTTTAGTGACAAATTGTGACGTACGTTATAGCCGCTGCGAACAGCCGTTCCCTCATG
The DNA here is from genome assembly GCA_023630585.1 of Cranoglanis bouderius. NCBI lineage: Eukaryota > Metazoa > Chordata > Actinopteri > Siluriformes > Cranoglanididae > Cranoglanis > Cranoglanis bouderius. The sequence goes on along the minus strand of CM042562.1, from coordinate 17,204,547 downwards.
AGACAAAAAAAACCCCTCACAGCTTGTCATGTTACCGAAAAACCGCAAAGAAGCGTAAACCCCTCTGTCCTGAAGATATCGGAGAACTTAAAGTTACAGCTTTACTGCTGGCACTGGAGACTCCTTCCACGGATGTTAAATAAACGTCTCCTTACAGAAGACTTCACCGTATCAACGTTTACACACGTTTTAAATCCGTTTATGTGGAGCGTCGGCCGGACAAGTCCCTGTGAACCAGCTGTTGCTATAGAAACGATAGACTGATGGATTTCCTGAGGATTAAAGAGCATACAGTAAATACGATAGATAACATCTGTTTGGCGTGAACTGATGACTTCCTGTCGGAGTCAGATTGTCTAAAAGGAAAAAAAAAATAGTTGGAATGTTTTGTGTTTCTTTGTTACACAGTGCGAAGTTGTTGTTATATTTGTCCCGGGACGTTTCCAGCTTCATCATCTTGCGTAAACGTTTTGTGGAATTCTCTTTGAAGCTCTCGTGTTTAACGAAAGACCCGAAAGTCCTGTGCGTGAGCGACAAGCATGAATAGTGAGTCGGTGCTGAGTGAATGAGCGTGAAGCTGAGCTTTAATCCTCAGGAAACCATTGTGTACGTGGGCAGTGCTCGTACAGGACGTTGTAAAATGTGGTGGTGTTGGTATGTCTGACTGAAACCGGTTTTTTCTCCACTCCTTTGCAAAACAAGTGGCTGTAGCCGTGGTATTTTATGAGGATCAGTGTGCGTGTGACTTCAGGGGCGTGAGTGACTTTAGTAACAGTTTCCTAGGCTACCCACAATGCCGTGCTGATTGCAGGGGTGCCGTCTTCTACATGAATACGGTTTCTTGCACGTCGCTTCAAATTTCTAATACAAATAATAAAGGTATTTCTTTATTTTCGTTGCTCTGATTATGCACCAGTCTGTCATGGCCAGGGCTGGGCGATATGGCAGAAATATCATATCACGATACTTGAGGTGTTTTGCGATATACAGTGCGTATCACGATATATAATTTAGCTAACAAAGCTAACTGTCCGCTAAACAGCAGTAAAATAAACAGAGAACCGTTAAACTGAGTTTGACGATACTTATCTTTAATGCCTTCAAAGACAAAGAAGTTTTTTTTTTAAATGACCATTCAGTACCATTTGATTTGTAATTGTTACAAACATTTTCAAAAATGTTGTATCACCATACCAACGATATCTCGGATTATATCTCATTTATCACGATATCGATATCACTGTATATTGATTATATCGCTCAGCCCTAGTCATGGCGATACAATTTTATTCTTGAAATATTAAAGCTTTATTCTCAAAATGTTGTGACTTATTTCTCGTAATATCAAATTTTATGACTTTATTCTCTAGATATTGTGTTTTTTTCTCTCGTAGTATTATATATTATTGCCTTATTCTGAAAATATTATGATTTTATTCTCGAAATATTGCAGCTTTATTCTGAAAATCTTGTATTTTAATTTTTTTAAACACTGCCCCTAATACGCTGTCATACCAAAATGACTAAACACATAAAATATTTCATTATAAGCACGTGTGTTTAATGTGGTTGATTAATTATGGAGTTAAAACAAAGACGTATCCATTCGACTATAAAAGGAACAACAACAACAACAACAACAACAACAAAAACTCCCAGCAGTTTGTGGTTATGGATAATAACGTCATGATGATTTCATGAGTAGTTCCAGGTTTATCTGAAATTCTGCTGTGAGACGGTTCCTCACCAGTTCGGGATGTTGTCGTTTTTGTTTATAATGATTAACACTCTCTCTCTCTCTCTCTCTCTCTCTGTGTTTCAGCATTTCAGCAGCAGGCCGTACACGGCCCCCTGGACCATCAACAGCAGCCCAAACCTCACGCCCAGAGCGGCCCGATCCTGTGCCAGAACTGCGGCCAGGCCTGCAAGGGCGAGGTGCTGCGGGTGCAGAACAAACACTTCCACATCAAGTGCTTCATCTGCAAAGGTAACGAGTCACGTCACGCCAGCGTGTGACACTCGCCCTGCCAAACGCACCACGATCACTCACGCAGCACTGACAGCTCTTCCCGTTCGCATTCAACCACACGTGTGTGTGTGTGTGTGTGTGTGTGTGTGTGTGTGTGTGTGTGTGTGTGTGTGTGTGTGTGTTCAGCGCTTTCCCCATGACCTTTTGCAATAAAGGAGTGTGTGTGTGTCTGTGTGTGTGTGTGTGTGTGTGTGTGTGTGTGTGTGTGTGTGTGTTGTGCTATGCTCAGAGGAACCTTCAAAAGTCGCATACCTGCCTGCCGAAACAACACCCGTGTTTGAGGATAATAGCTGGAGATTAGTTTAGTATAAAGGACGCTTCGGCTCGTCTTTTGTCTCGCGTGTCGCTGTAAGATGAACCGAAACGTGTGTGTTTTACTGTCTGAATGCTGAGGAAGGAAATGCACGGTGTCACCTGGTCAGACCTGTACGAGGCTTTGTTTTTGGGATGTGTGAAGATAAACTTATGATGTCACAGTAAGGTGAAAGAGCGACATTTTCAAAATAATATGCATTTTTAGACGTCTTTTTTGTGTGTATGTGTGTTTTGTTAAGAAACCCCACATCCCTGATTGACGAGGGTATAAAAGTGGGATCTAATATAATCTAGTAAGGTGAGTTAATTAGCTGGATAAGTGCATTAATGCACGCCAAGAGAAATAAATGAGACAAAAAACAAAACAAAACATTGTAATCTCTGAGTAACTGCTGTGGTATAAGAGGAGTAAAACACACTGGGACGTGTGGTTATATAAAATAATCAGGGGGTAACGATAACTCCGCTTCAAACACGCTGTGCACTACTATTATCTTAAAAAACTTTGAACACACTGCTATATTTAATACATTTTGATGTGTGTGTGTGTGTGTGTGTGTGTGTGTGTGTGTGTGTGTGTGTGTGTGTGTGTGTGTGCGCGGACCGGGACTCTTTATTCCCAGCGGCTGTTGTCTGCGTGATGTTGTTATGAACACAGATGCTGGTTGCTAGGCGACCTCTGGGTTCGGCGTCTGGCTCTTGGTGGAGTTTATCACATTTATTCTTACATCAGTGTGTCAGCCCTGAACACACACACACACACACACACACACACACACACACACACACACACACACACACACACACTGAAAACAACAGCCTCTTAAAACCAAAGGTCACGACCTTTTTTCACTTTAACAAGCAACTGCGATCCTTAGAGCTGCGAGCACGTTAGAAATAAACCAGCAATTTCTTTTGGAATTATAAATTGCTGAACAGTTGTTGAGCTCCAGCGTATAAACTGTAACGCAAACGCAAAACTACAGTCTAATAAAGTTACAGTCTAACAGGAAACTCTCATGATGAGACGAACAGGTTGTAATAAAGCTGTTCTTAAACATTAAATATTACTTTTTTTTTTTTTCTTTTTTTTTAAACATCTAACACATAACCAAGGATCCCAGACTTTCAGGATTCCTTTAATGAACAAATGACACTTCATGCTTTTTAACTGTTGATAGTTATATTAAAGTTTATGGAATGTCCACGAGACCCGAGTCTTCAGGACGGATTATTTGGCTCTTTCCAGTTTCTCACTTATTATTATTATTATTATTATTATTATTATTATTATTATTATTATTATTATTATTATTATTATTCCTTAGATTTATATAGCACTTTTCTAGACACTCAGAGCGCTTTACATAGTATGGGGTGAAATCTCCTCAACCACCACCAGTGTGTAGGATCCACCTGGATGATGCGTCGGCAGCCGTAGTGCTCCAGAACACCCATCTCACTCCAGCTATAGGTGGAGAGGAGAGGAGGGAGATGTAGCCAGTTCAGGGATGGAGATTATTAGGGGGCCGTGATAGATAAGGGCCAATGGGGGAATTTTAGTGACCACAGAGAGTCAGGACCTCGGTTTAATGTTGTTGATGTTGTTGATGTTGTTGTTGTTGTTGTTAAGGATCCAAGCACCAAAGCTTCTTTTTCTACTCCTCCTCCTCCTCTTTCTTCTTCTTTTTCTTGTTCATCTTGTTCATCTTCTTCTTCTTCTTCTTCCTTTTGTTGTTCTTGTTCTTTTTCTTTCTTCTTCCTCTTCTTCTTCTTTTTCCTTCTTCATTCCTCTACTTCCTCTTTCTTCTTCATTCTACTTCTTTTTTCTTCTCCTTCTTTATTTTGTTGTTGTTGTTGTTTTTTCTACTTCCTCTTCCTTTTATTGTTGTTGTTGTTGTTGTTGTTGTTTTTCTTCTTTTTCCTTCCTCTTTATTCTTCTCCATCTTTCTTCTTCATTCTACTTCTTTTTCTTTCTTTATTTCTTCTTCTTCTTCTTTTTCTTCTGCTTCCTTTGGTTGTTGTTCTTCTTTTTCTTTTTTTCTTCTTCCTCTTCATCTTCCTATTGTTCATATTCTTCTTCTTTTTCCTTCTTCTTCATTCTTTCTCTTCTTCTTCTTCTTCTTTACTTCCTTTTGTTGTTGTTGTTGTTGTTGTTGTTTTTCTTCTTTTTCCTTCTTCTTTATTCTTCTCCATCTTTCTTCTTCATTCTACTTCTTCTTTTTCTTTCTTTATTTCTTCTTCTTCTTCTTTCACTTCCTTTGGTTGTTGTTCTTCTTTTTCTTTTTTTCTTCTTCCTCTTCATCTTCCTATTGTTCATATTCTTCTTCTTTTTCCTTCTTCTTCATTCTTTCTCTTCTTCTTCTCCTTCTTCTCCTTCTCCTTCTTCTTCTTCTTCTTCTTCTACACTAGGTAGCACTCTATCCTGTGTTAAGGATTAAGATAAAGATTTTGAGTGTCATGTGGTCTTTTACATGACAGCCATTTTTTTCCCCCAGCATTCAGTATTTGACTTTAGAT